>SKCR01007622.1:0-24506 GCA_019454045.1 Zanthoxylum bungeanum | reverse complement strand
CTGTCAAACAAGCATGCAAGTTTGCTAAGGAGCATGCTCGCAGAGTAGACTCCCACTACTAGGCCCACTGCCAAACTATAAGGGTCCACTTGCCAAAAAAAAATGTGGAGCATGCATGAAGAGTTACGAGCCCCCATTCCACTCCACACTCCATTCCACATGCATATCACACATAGCATAAAGCTCCAAAAGTCATGTGATTTCCAATCAAGGAAAAGAAGCATCTAATGTTCGACATTGGCAGAGGCACCATTTGACGCTACATGCATATAAGTGTAGCATTGGTGTGGACAACAGGACCTGGGCGACGCATGTTGTCCCTAGGCTCGCGGCCTAGTTGGGAGTACGGAGTAGCCAACAGAGGACTAAACCGGAGAATAATGGAGTCGCCACCCGGTGTGAACCGGGAAAATAAGATTTAAGGCCGCACTCATCCCTCGCAAGGGAAGACCTCAAACCATTGGGTTCGGAATGGTCCCTTACTTATGTCACTTGTAATAAAAGGATTTATGTAATAATTTAACCAGGCTTAAATAACATTTATTTCTAAGAGTATCATGCTTCTATATTCATGGGTACAAAATAACACTCATACATACATTTCGCATATATCTCATATCTAGTAACACATGTCTAACAAAATACCTCAAAGTAACAATGAACATACAACTTCATTCAGCATGTCATATTCATGAAAACACAAGCATACGTAGTATCCGCACAAGCATACATGTGAGCACTCTTTCGAGTGATACGTGGAATTGTATACCAAGTACAGACCGCATTACCGTCCATTCGGAATCGGCTACGGAATTTATGTCTGGGTTTCCATCCGATATATCACAAGAAATAATACTCCAAAGTCATCATGGCATAGGCATATGAATCGTAATGCGTTAAATCAAGACCAAGGCAAATGACGCAACCAATGGAATAAACATGCTTGAGTACTATCTCATGAACCTATTAACCAAATAACATGCTAACAGCCTAATCATGCTTGAATACAATCCCGAGAACACATAGAATGGATAAATGCAGGGATACAAATAATATAGTGGCTATATAACACAAGAAAGATCAACCAAGAGGCAATTATGCATGAATATGATAAGACAGACTCAGTTCAGTGTGTTCACGTTCGTGTCGCGTTCGTAAACGCGTTCGAACGGAAATGAAACAGAATGCTCACGTTCGAGTAGCGTTTGATAACGCGTTCGAACGGAAATGAAACAGAATGCCCGCGTTCGTATGGCGTTTGATAACGCGTTCGAACGGAAATGAAACAGAATGCTCGCGTTCGTATGGCGTTTGATAACGCGTTCGAACAGAAATGAAACAGAATGCTCACGTTCGTATGGCGTTCGTGAACGCGTTCGAACGGAAATGAGACCTGATGCATGATAAGGCAAAAATGCTTGCGCGTTCGAGTTGCGTTCGTAAACGCGTTCGAACGGGAACAGACCTGATGCATGAAATGGGACACAATACATAAACAACAAAATAAAGGGGCGCGGCGAAGTACTGCCATAAAGGAGGCCTTTTGGGGCTCTTGATCTCTCAAAGAGAGGACCTTTAGACCAACATACTAAGCCCATGCGCTCAACTGAATCACGCATACATAGAATGAAAAGCAATAATATTAAACATAGTGTGCCCGATTGAACGTATCTTGTATCCAACCGAACACACATCAACCGGCGCGGCAAAGCCTCGTGGTAACGGGCTTTAGCCCATCCCCATAGGGGATCTCACATCGCACTTACTAAGCCCATGCGCTCGGTTGAATCATGCATACGAAAATAAAGACAATCATATCAAACTAAGTATGTCCGATTGAACGTATTTCGCATTCAACCGAACACACATCAATCGGTGCGGCAAAGCATCGTGGTGTGAAGGAGTTTAACCCTCCAATTAGGGAACCTTTCATCGCACTTACTAAGCCCATGCACTCAATCGTATCATGGGATTAAATAACATGCAGAATTTAAATGACAAGAATTAAATAAACCAACGCAACTCAAAACAAGAGGAGATGCCGTTTTACTCAAGTGGTACGTGGAGTTGTGTCCCAAGTACAGACCGCACTACCGTCCATTCGGATTCGGCTACGGAATTTACGTCTGGGTTTCCATCCTATATACCACAAGAGACGACACTCTTCCATTTCATTCAAGCCACAACATGCATCCATAAACGACTCTCATGCGAATAGAATTCAATAATAATAATAAAAAAACGAATATAAGATAATGAAAATGTACCCTCAGGTCTAACCTTTTAAATCACCTCTCGGATGTACGGTACACGATCGTCGGAAGGGTGGATGCTCCGCAACTCTCCCGGTTCACTGGTTCACTGTTCTCGTTCGTCGTCTTTACTGTTTTGAGTCCGTTTTGCTACTGTTTCCTTGTGGTTTCGCGGCCGTCTCCTCTTTATCTTTTGCTTCCTTTTTTTCTTGGGTGTGTTCTTCCTGTAATTTTTATGTGTGTTGTGTATGAGCTAGGGACTAGGGTTGAGAAGGTTGGTGAAGGGTTCTTTTTATAGGCAAATGGTTGGGCTTGACAAGGAAAGGGATTTGGGTAATTGAAGAGGGATTTGATTTGGTTTGGTTAAGGGAAGTCAAAGATTGAGGGGGGACAAATCTTGGCTAGATAGGGAAGGTTGGATATTTGATTGGCTTGGATTAGGAATAAAATATTTTAAGTTTTGGGAATAATCTTATTAGATTGGGAATATAATTGGTTGATTGATTTTAATTAGGCATGATTATATTTTGATTTAGTATGTGATTTGTTTAATTTAGGCATGATTTTAGTTTAAGTTGGTAATTGTTTATTTTATGTTTGGTATATGTTTTATTTAATTATTTAATTAATTTAATTATTATCTTATTTAGTTAATGTTTTAATTAATATTTATTTATTTAAATTGGGATGTGTTTTATGGGCTTTTGGGGGCTAAATGGGCTGGATGTGAGGCTAGCAGCAAAACCAGAATTACCGACACCGTTCGAACGCATCATCGAACGCAACACGAACGCCCGCAATCTGTTTGACGTTCGAACGTATACACGAACGTAGCACCAACGAAAACAGTGAACCTTGTTTATTCTGAATTTCCCCTTCCGATGTCCGTTTCCCGTGACCTCCGTGACTTAAAAGGTAGTGTCTCCAAAATGAGACTCATCATATGGACTTATGTGTAAAAATGCAGTGCCTACAATTGGCTAATATCCCACTCGACATTATGCAAAGATTGTCTGGCTGAGGCACCATTGGACACTACACATATAAATATGTATCATTTATCAGAGGACTCGTTCGACAGAATGTAGGTTGGCATCAAGGAATGGTGCCATTAAACACAACACACATAAAAGTTTTTTCATTGATCAATTGCCCCACTCGACATAAATGAGATGATAAAATATCTTGTTCATTCAACAAGGTAGATGGCCATCAACCCACAGTACATAAAGAAAACTACCATCTCTTCTTCGGACGACATAAAAGGTATTGAAGTGTGAGAAGTGAAACCCTCTTAGGTCTAATTAGGGGTGGGCGCGGTTCGGTTTGGTTCGGTTTTTGCTAAAAATCGGACCAAACCATATTTTACGGTTCGGATTTTTTACCTCTCAAACCAAACCATTAAATAACGGATTGGTTCGGATTGAAATTTTTTTAAACCAGCGGTTTACGGATTGGTTCGGTTCGGTTTACAGATTATTATATTTAAAACAAATTTTCATCCACTTAAGTGAAGACAAAAAAAAAATAAAAACTAGTCTATCAAACAAATAGTATGAAGTGTTAGGGTGTAAGCTGTGACTACAGGGAACACATGCACTCCATAAATGATTGAAAAATGAGGCACAATTAATTATTGTATTTTTTAAAAATTACCTCAAATAATGATGTTACAATCATTCTAATTAAGAGACAAATCCAACATCTTCCTTTCAAGAATAATGATGCTACCATAAAACAAATAAATTTAAGAATAAAAGTATTAACAAATAAATTGAAGAATAAAAGTATTAACAAATAAATATATTAACAAAAAAATTAAGAATAAAAGTATTAACATATTAATAAAAAGAAAACATAAAATAAAATTAAAAGAAAAATACAAATACAAATATAAATATATAATTTTTTTAATTATAACGGTTCGGTTCGGTTCGGTTTAACAGGTGCGGTTCGGATTAGCTCCTGAACCGAACCGTAAACCGTTTGGGGTGAGCCAATCCGAACCGCAAACCGAACCGTTAGAAAAAAACCGTAAATTCGGTTCGGTTTGGTTCGATTTGCGGTTTGGTTCGGTTCGGTCGATTTTTTTGCCCACCCCTAGGTCTAATAGAGTCAAGAATATGATGACCTTGGAATTTCACCTAGTCCATTAGTCAAGTTCATTTGACAATAACATCGTAGAAGAGTAAAGAAGTAATGACCTTCACCAAGCTCATCCCATTGTAGTATCTTAGGCCTTCTTTAGGTCTAGTGTAGTAAGAAGTGAATTTGTTAGAAATTCATCAAGTTCATACGACAAATCCATTCAACCATAGTCTCATAGACCTTCATCAAGTCTAGTAGAGTAAGGACCTTCATTGACCCATGTTTAGATCATGTAGGATGAGGAGTGAAGACTCTTATGAATCTTCATCATGTCTAGAGTGTGTAGACTCTTCCATGTACCTTCATCAGATATAATGAAATGTTTATATTCTCATGTACTTTCTTCAGGAGTGTGTAATGTAGACTTTCTTGGACCTTCTTCGTGAGTAGTAGAATGAAAACTTTCTTAGACTCCCCTGGTCATTGACCAGTAGTATTGAGATTGTCCTGACCGTCATCTGGTTCAGTCGACTGGGGACATCCCCGATGGCTCATGTAAAGTCGAGTTCAATACATGACCTTCATCTGGTCTAGACAAATTTGAAGACTCCCATGGTCTTTGACCAGTAGTATGGAGATAGTCCTGACTGTCATCTGGTTCAGTCGACTGGGGACATCCCCCACAGACTCATGTCGAGTCAAGTTGTAGACATGAATTACACATGTCGTATGACTTATAAGTTCCTGGTCTCATCTAGTCCAGTCGACCGGGGACATCCCCCACGGATTCATGTCGAGTCAAGTTGTAAACATGGATTACACATGTCGTATGACTTACAAACTTCCTGGTCTCATCTAGTCCAGTCGACCGGGGACATCCCCCACGGACTCATGTCGAGTCAAGTTGTAGACATGGATTACACATGTCGTATGACTTACAAACTTCCTGGTCTCATCTAGTCCAGTCGACCGGGGACATCCCCCACGGACTCATGTCGAGTCAAGTTGTAGACATGGATTACACATGTCGTATGACTTACAAACTTCCTGGTCTCATCTAGTCCAGTCGACCGGGGACATCCCCCACGGACTCATATCGAGTCAAGTTGTAGACATGGATTACACATGTCGTATGACTTACAAACTTCATGGTCTCATCTAGTCCAGTCAACCGGGGACATCCCCCACAGACTCATGTCGAGTCAAGTTGTAGACATGGAACACACATATCGTGTGACTTATAATCTGACCTTCATCTGGTCCAATTGATTGGGTACTTTCCCAATGGCTCTGGTAGAGTCAAGTTCATTATCCCGACCATCATCTGGCTCGGATGATTGGGTACTTCCCCAATGACACTTGTAGAGTCAAGCTCATAACTTGACATTCGTTTGGTTCAATCAATGGGCGGCTTCAACGCTCGAGTACACCTACATACTACGGCCTCGTTCCAAGCGACACACGCGTCAAGTACTCTCCAAGCCAAGGACTCATTGACTTAGAGAGTATGGGACAAACTGTACGGGCCAAATTTGGTCCAAGGGTAATTTCGACCTTTTGCTTCGGGCCCAATGATGAGTGCACCCAAGACTCCCCGACATAAAGATCCAGACCCGGATTGCCACCTCAAAGGGCCAGGTCTCATAAAGTCTGAATGGGCCCAAAGATGTTTATCAAGCCCATATTCAGTGAACACCAACACCATCGCCCAACCCATAACTGAAGGACCTTCCATACGCCAGTCTATGTAACGTCCAGGCTCATAAACTCAAACCAGCCGTTCCAACCTACAACAGCTAAAATCAGTAAATACCCCTCATAAAGTCGACTGTTACGAGTGATCAAGTGTGATTAAGGACATACCCCCAGGTGGGTATAGAAATGGGGACCTCGGCCTCACCAAGGGGGAACTTCTAGCTCTCCGACTTAGAGATTTTGAGCCAAAAACTCACTCATGCTCTCCATACCTCATTCTTACCGCCCTCACGACACCCTACAGAGTTGAAGGTAACATCTAACCTTGCCCTCTCCATTATAACTTTCCTTAGTCCCTTCATTGACTTGGGCGTCGGAGTGCCTACGGCATCCACCACACCGATGGGTAGACCCTCTCCGTTCACCCTACTTCCTTTGTTTTGCAGGATCGCCGGTACCCCTTCATGAAATCTCAATTGTAGGCCTCGGGCGAAAACCAACGCCTACAATATATATATAATTTTTTATTTTTACTAACCGAAACTTAATTCGGTTTATAAAATGTCGATTTTTTTATTTTTTATTTTTATAATTATTATTATTTTAACGATCGAATTATATTCTGTTTCTATTTATTAGCAATTATCGACCTAATAATTGATCTGTTTTATGGCACCAAATTAATCTTTAGTGTCGTATTTACTACCAAATATTGACTGAATAGATTAATCTTTAGTGTCGTATTTACTGACTGAATATTAACGGAATATTCGGTTGGTAATAATTCGTTCATAAATTATTTTTTATCTTTTTCGATCAGTATTCTGTCAGTAAATTCAAAAATTTATCGATTGAAAATTTTCGGTCAGTAATTTATGTCAGTAATTCTACATTTTCTTATAATTTTGTATGGATGTTTTGATGCGCTTTGAATATGTTTTGTAAGTCAAAATCATCTTATGACTTAAGCGGCTTAATGAGCGATGAATCGGTAATTTCGGAGCAAAATCGGGTCATATTCCAGAGTTCAACATGGGCGTCTTAACTCATACTTGTGCATCAGACGTTTTATAGTGTAATTTTGAGGTAAAATCTAAAACTTGTTGCGTGTCGCGATGCCGGTCTAAGAGCATCGCGACGCCCGATTAAAGCAAGCCAACCTCACGACTTCGAGACTTGCGCATCGCGACACCGACGTGTTTCTTGGTGCATGGAGAATTTCAGTTTCTTAAGAAGGAAAGCTCTCAGTACCTCATATATAAACATAAATCCGTCCCAAGATCTAGGGGGAGACTCATAACATACTTTTGGAGCCTCACAAATATAGAAGAACACCTACAGCAAGGCAAGAACAAGTGCTTCAACCGGTTGCTGGAGATTGAAGCTGACGTCTGCAACAACGTGGTTGTTTATTATTCTCTATGTTAAATACATGTTCTATTGCTTGGTCACCAATAGAATAGCAGTGGTAAATCTTTAGGAACTCTACAAGGAAATTTGGATTAATCGTGGGAATAATAGCACGTGATCTAATTCTTTTAAATAGATTTTCGTGCATGATAAACATATAAATGTAGGACTTGCGTAGCCAATATTAGAACTTGATCTTAATGAATTTGGTTTAAGTTAGTTAACAAAGACACATAGTTAATTGATTTAATCGGAATATTTATACCCGATCATCAAAAGATGGTGGTAGATAATTTAGCGTTTTAAGTTAATAATTCATAACTACAACCCAATTGAATGAAAAGTGCATGAACTCATTATTTACGTGCTTAGGTGAAATTACAACCTTAGGTAATTCTATCATATAAGGTTTTCCCAAAAATTATTATTTACCGTTTACTTACTTTTCAGTTAATAAATTAGTCAAATTTTTTTCTCAACTATTTGTTTAGTTCTAGTTAAGTAGATTTAGTTTTCATGTTAATAGGAAAAATAATAAATCATAGTAGGTACGATATCATATTTTTAGTCATTCTATTACTTGAGTGATATGTGTGATTGCGTTCGATAATAAAATTACGATCAATTTATAAGTTTGTTAAATTTTTAGTAATTTCTTAAAAATAAGTATATCTTGATGGCAACACAAATTTCTCTCCTGAATCAGGTGAGCGAGAATTGAACAAGTTGGCCTCCATATTTTTGTAATATTCATTATTTAAAAATTGTGTATGAAAATTCCCAAGAACAGACCTTTCATCGAAGTTATGTATTATCAAATATTATGATAAAAATTCATTATTGTTTCAAAATATATGTACAAAAAGTCTGAGGGATATACCTCCGTTATCAAAAATTCTCAGAGAACTTAAATTCAAAAGTGTGTTTTACAATAAAATGTGAGGTAAAATAATCTATTTTTACAATTGACTGCGAATAGAAGAAAGTTCAAGTTAAAAAGTCAGCGTGTTGATTTTCAATTTTGTGTGTGACAATTTTATCAGTTTTTACCCCTTCGTCAACTTTACAAGGGCAGTAAATTTGACCAACACTCGAAATAAAACTTAAATTCGATGTTCAGAATTTATATATAATTGAATTTAATTGTTAGTTGATATTAATACACATTATACATTTGATAAAAGGTTTAAAAAAAAAAAAAAAAACACTTGATCTAAATTCCCAAGAATAGCATCTACAGAAGGAACACTTTTTATTACCATATTCATCAAACATGCATCCATATGAAAATAAATACTACTAAAAATTAGTTGAACATTTTGTATTTTCAATTTCTGGTAACTTTTCAATCTGCCTTGTTCCTCTGTTACAAGTGACCGAGTGAACTTGTCTCCTCCGGAAAGTAGGAAACTCCAAATTAACTTCTAAACTTGAAAGAAAAGAAGCAATAGATTGAACAAATTGATCAAATATCATGCTCTTCACTGACCTTCTCTTAGCAGGAAAAACACTTGCTTTCTTTGCTTTGAAGTTGGGCTCAATGCTCTTTGCTTCACATAGCTTACCCATTTCTGCCTTTAGCTTCTTGGTTTGATGGTTTCAAGGCTCCCTCTCCCACTACTTATTAAAGAAAAGAAAAGAAAAGAAAATTGAAATTTAGAGATATTGTAATTAATTTTCCTAAACGCGTTAAGAAGCAACCAATGAAAATGAAGAAGCAAAGCTATGACAAACTCCAAAGCAACCCCTTTTTAATTGGATTTGTATCCAATGTTAAACTTAATTGTGTTAAACTTTTTATAATCTTCTATCACGATTACATTAATAGCATTGAAGAGTTACGATTCAATTATATATAAATTTTTATTCAATAACTATCAATCACATTTCGTAAAAAACTCAGTACAAAACTTAGTTCAACACTAAATCCAAACCATTTTTAATTAACTCATGTTTTACTCCCATTAAATATGGTTTAGCTAGGAAAAAATAGATGTATAGGCTAATACATTTTTAATATATTGTATTGTCCCATTCTTAAATTCCAATATATTGCATATTCTCATTTGATGGTCCTATTCTCAACATATTTCAATCACTAAAGATTGGTCTAAGTGGTATTTAATTAATGGTAGATACATTAAACTAATCATCGAACAAGGCCTAATTTTCCATTTTAAGAAAAAACAAAAACACAAGAATCTGATTAGATCTAATAAATTGATTAGGAGCATAAAATTCAATTTAGTAAGATTTGATGACCTTATTAAAAGTAATCAAACATCAAATTAGACATAATAAAGTTTCATGTTTGTCAGCATAATCAAAGCAATGGTCAAATCTCCACTCATGTGACTTAATTTGCTTCTTGATACTTGAAAGGGGACCACAAAAATCTAACCTTTAGTCATATGGTAATAGTGTTCATACATTCATTTGTAAATTGATTGCTTTGTGGAACTTATTGCTACATGTTTAACTACTACAAACTATATTTTTTAAGCCTTTTAATTGTGAATAATTTAATTAAAGCTAGGAAGTTTCTAGGACATTTCCTAGATAATGTGAAATCAAGCTAAAAATGTTGATTTGTCAAATGTGCTTGGAATTTTAGTTTGCATTTTAATAATGGATTAAATTTGCATTTCTAATTTTAGTGGCTCAGATGATTTGGTGAAATCCATTACATAACACCACGCCTAATTTGCTAATAGCTACACTATACTCACCAAGCGTCTGCCGGCCTCATATTGTTCATTTTATTGGGAGGAATATATATAATCCTAGACCCGGCCGGCGGTTCGGTTTCGGTTCGGAACTGAATCAAACCGGTCGGTTCCCGGTTCCACAACAAGTGTGGAACCGGAACCGTAAACCGAACCGGTCGGTTTTAGGGTTCCAACTTGTTGGGGGAACCCGGTTCCAACCGGAATCGTATGGTTCCGATTGGAACCGTTCGGTTCCAGCGATTCCAACCGAACCGGTCCATTACGGTTCCGGAAATGGAACCGGAACCGGTTGGAACCGTTTCCGAACCGAAACCGTGGCTGGGTCTATAGAATCCAACATTGAATTATTGAAATATTTCATTGAAAATCTTGATATGCTAGCACTTCCTTGTTGCGGTTTGAGCAGTAAAGGGTGTATAAGTTGATTTTGTCGTAATACAATCATCAGGGAAAATAATAATAATAATTAAAAAAATCTTATAATATTTGGTGAAATTAAACGAAATTTCCTGATATTTTAAAATTTAGCCTATAAATATTTTGATTCTTATTATAAAACATGAGGCATGAACCGAATCGGTCTCGTTATGTCCCATCTCGATTGTGATTCGGGAGGAAAAAATCATCTCGAATCCCAATTGATTTTTTGAATTGGACGAAAAATTATTTCAAATTTGAATCTCAATCGAGATTTGAGATAAATTTTAAACATGAAAAAGATGTCGCTTCATTTTAAAACATATTAGTGTTTTACTAATCGAACATAAATGAATTTTCACTCATTTTCCCTACAATCAACTAAACCTTATTTGGACATTCCTAGAGCAATTGTTCTTGCGTGTGATGAAGAAATCCTTTATGAAGGGGATGATTCCCAATATCTTTCCAGAATCTAACACAAGAAGATCAATTTTGATCTATATATAAAATTTATATAAATAAAATCGATACTTCATGTATCAAATATTTTCATATTAATATATACACTCTTTTTGTTTTATTCCGATAATATTATGAGTGAGTTTGAGAAAGAAACTTTCATTTACAATATCCTATTATTTAATTTAATATTGTATTGAATTTAAAAAATCAAAATAAGAAAAGTACATAAAAATAATTATTTTTACAAGGGTCATCCATCCAATATATGTTGTAGTAGCTTCCAATTATGAAGAAAAGTTGGAACTCGGAATATAGTGAGACTTAAATTTCCGAGACCTATGTTGTTGGAGTCAAGAAGCTTGGAGAGATTTGGTGGTGTTGAACTTAATTAGCTTATTAAAAAAAAAAATTACTAAAGCTAGTAAATTTGTGGCCAAACGGCATGGTTTTAGTTGAGGTCACAAATAATTTGGGAACACTTGCTTGTTTATCAAAGATTGCTGTCAGTTATAAAATGTAGCATTTTGATTCCTTTAATAAAGCACAATCAAGGCGCCAAGACATAACTATTAAATTAATTAGAATATTGTAAAGCTAAATTCTGTATATCATCCAACAAAAATGATTGTATAAAAATTAGTACAAAAATAATTAGTCAAATTATTTATCTTTTAATTGAATTTTATTTGATTTTTAGTGTATTTGTGCTATTTTTTTATGTACTATCATTGTTCATCATCAAATTCCCTAATTGAAGTGAAAAAGAATAAGTCTATTGTAGATATTTTTTTATCATAAAGATTTAATAATTAGAACTGTAATATAAAACCGATCATGTCCACTTGATATAATCCCCAAGATTCTATTGACAAATTAATATTAAACAATAAGAATAGTAATTAAAGACAATTAAGGAACTCAAAACTAACATTTATAATTAATGCTTGAAATGGATTAAAGTGAATAACTTTGGCCATTCATAGACATACACAATTGCCTAGTTGGAAATTAAGTACATGTAACGTTGTGTCATTAAATGGGATAGCTGTGGTCACATAAAACGGGTCCCACGTAGAATAAACAAAATTAATAAAATTATGCAAGGAGGTATGCAAGTGCAAGTGCAAGTGGGGAGAAAATAAAATCTGAAGCCGCCACTGCCAGCATATATACCACTTTCCAATTTTCTTGCGTCAGTTTGAACAGTGGGTCCCAAAAGATACCCGCACATTGTTCACGTTTCTTTACATTTTTTCTTGATGGAAAATGATATGTACATACATACAAGGGTGACAAAATTTAAACGTCAAGAAAAAAAATTAAGAAAAATTAACTAAAATTTTAATGGTTATTTTTATCTCATTTTTATCTTTTTCGTACTAATATCAATGTTAGGAGTTTAATAACAGATGATGTTGCGGCAGCTTGAGGTCCAAATCTCTTTTATGACGAGATGCTTTGATCAGGAATATAAAAAAAGAGTGTGTGAAAATTATCTTCCTGACTTCTTTTAAGTAGATTAACGAGCTAACAGGATATGGCAAGATTAACGGGTTAAAGCATGATAAATGAGTTCATAAATATTTTATAAACAGATAAACATGTTAATAAAATATGATTACACGAATATAGAAATTAAGATGATCCAACATAAAATAGACTAATAGGGTTAATAATCATATGTTTATTCAATAAATGACTATCCGTAACAATTTCTAATTAAAGCATCATAAAAGAATTCACACATCTTTTCAATTGTGTATAACATGGTCCTATACTCCAAGGGGTGCATAGGAGGTGTATAATTCTTTGGAGTGTTGCACCCCAACCCAAAAGGTGACATTGAGGCACTCTTCCATGCTTATAAAATGAAGCACTCTTGTTCCTTAAAAACACAGAAAATATATCTGAATCAGATCCAAAAGTTTAGAGTCTCATATTGATGTTTGAGTCAAGAGAGAGTTCCTCCCATTTCCAAGTTCGAGATCTTGTTAAGGTGTGCCCCTTGAACAAGAGTAATCCGGGTTATCCTGGGAGAACATTAGCCACAAATCCGTAGAACACCAAGACGGGGCTGATAAGTTCTTAAGGACATAGATTTATCTCGACTCAGACTGCATTTCATCAAGTTTACCAGGTTTTTCTTGTTATCAAAGTTTTAGGGTTTATGCATGTTAGACTAGATATACTTTCGTTTTCTGGTTTTGATTTGTTTGTTGCGTGTTAATTTTCTGTTTAATGACACTATATACCCAACAATCTTAAGAATTTATCAACATAGTGTTGTTAGATAGTAATTCGCATGCTTAGATAAGATAATTTTGTGGAAAAAATACAGTATGTGCATGAAAAATACGTAGGGCGTTCGAACGCCCGACGAACGCGAAGGCAAAAATCTGAAAATTCGTAAGAACGTTCGAACGCGTATTCAAACGCAACTCGAACGCAAGCCTTCTGCCTAAGAACGTTTGAACGCGTATTCAAACACAAATCGAACGCAGACCTTCTGACTTAGTTCGTTCAAACACGTCCTAAACGCAACTCGAACGCAAACTCTCTGGAATTATTCCATTTGAACGTGTTCTCGAACGCTATACGAATGTAAACTCTCTGGAAACATTCCGTTCGAGCGTGTTATCAAACGCTACACGAACGTGAAATCTCTGTAACACTTCATTCGAACGCATTCTCTAACGCAACACGAACGTACATACACTGGACAGTCTCGTTCGAACGTAGATACGAACGCGACAGTAACGAATTAGTCCTGGAATTGTTATAAACTACAAAGACTTAGATTAATTCAAGTATTAATAATATTAACTTAGTTAATCATATACTGAATCACAATAATCTTGGTAGTATAGATTTAAGTTATTATTAGGTCGTTCAATTATCACAAGCATACACATAATGATAAAGTTGTAAACTAATTTTGTGTTGCATACTTGGTTGAGAATTTAAAGTGTAATTTTACACAAGTAATTCCATCCAATCTTGTTTGACACATACACATATATCTACACATATCGTATACTGTATTGTGACATTTAAAAGTGAAATACTGAGTTTGAATTGCTAAGAGGTTCTATTGAGAAAGTGGTTAAATGATATTCTATCAAAAAGGCGATAAGAGCCTAAGTGGTCAGAGACTTAAGTGGTTACTCCGAACCCCCCTCATCCTATAGGAATATTCCTATATCTACTTTTCATAAGAAATCTTGGTTGGAAATTCAAGGACTTGTGTTTATTGGTACTACTATCCAATAGAACAACAAATAGATACTTGGTATATCACTTGGAACAAAATCATTTGTTGATCGCTGTGTAATTTATCTTTTGTAGACTTATTGACCCCTATTTGTTTTCCAATTACATATGGCTAGCGGAAACATCACAGTACTGGTCTCTCATGGAGAAAAATCAGAGAAGTTTGGTGGGTAAACTTCAAACAGTGGCAAAGCAAAATACTATTCTACCTGAAAACTCTCTAGTTGGCTATCTTCCTTAAAGATCCTCCGGATCATGTGGAGGGTGAATCGGAAACAGCCAAGGAACTGCGAGAACAGACATGGTCGTCTGGAGACTTCCTGATAGAAACCTGCCTGGAACAAAGCCAAGCGAACCCCTTCACGTGTTTTAAGCCCCAAGAATCGTGAATCTTGATTTATGTAAGAACAAAATCCTTCCAAGATCAAATCCAACCCTTAAGAAACCTTGCCCTTAAGAACCTTTCTTTATTTCTTTGGAGAATCCTGAACAGCGATACAGCGCCACAACGCTTGCCACACGTTGATAAGCTTTTGTTCCGTAGAACCAAGGAAGAATCCACTCCCTCAAGATGACACAAGTCACTTTGTTTTGTAAAAAGATATATTATTAGTTAATTCTCAATTACAATGAATATTGTCCTTTTAAATAGGTGGCTAACCCTAATTCTACCCAAATATAATAAATCCATAGTAAAATAAACTCAATAACATATAAAATACTTTAAAATTTCATGCATAGGCTTTGTAATATAATTAAAGTTCAGCCCAACACTTAAACAACACATAACCTTAAAAAATATAAAATATAAAAATTATAGGGATATCGTGCGTCCTCATTTTGACCAAGAATAAGTATGAACTGGACTTTAATGTAAGCTACAACGTTGTAGAGCTGTGAGTTCTCTTTCCAATGCAACTTGAATCACCAAAATCGGACATCAGATGATAAAGTTACGTCCAAATTATGAAAACTGCGCAAATCCCACCAGTACTAATGCACCATTCAGAAATAAAGCCGAAAATAAATCAAGGCTGCCCATGCACGTCCAAAACCCATTTCATTCTTGATTTAGATATAATAAAGCTTTCATATAAAGTCTCATGCATGGACTAAACTCCAGAACCCAAGGAATCCTCCAAATCCACCAAAATGGCCCAAATACACCAATTTGACCAAGCCATGCAATCAGCCACAACTTCAAGTTAACTTGGCCCAAAAAACAGAGCTCATTTTGGATCACATCATTCTCTCTCTCTTGAAAAGGATTCGACCTCGAATCCGAACCCGGGTCATAGATAAAAATGACAAGATCAATGTGACGAGAATCCTGGAATAAAATAAAATCACATGAAAAAAAATGGTTAAGGTGAGCAAAAGTCAATAAAGCCAATGAATGATTTTTTGTCCTCATGTCCTCACAACCAACATCAGATTGCTCCATATGATATTCACCTTTAACAGTAACATCAAGCAACTAATTGGCATCATGAACAACCAAATCAAGATCACTAATGTTATCATGCACATCAATATCAACACTATCATCGACACCATCAACCACCTCACTCATATTTATTGAAACATCAACATGTTTCATTTCATTACTCGAGGCTACGCTCATATCCTTCTTTAACTCACATTTTGCTAATATCTTTTTCTCTATCAACTCTGGAAGCTCTCTTAGTAACATTTCAAACTCAGCAATTACACTTTTCTTTTTAGCCCACTCTTCCTTATAGACCTATTGTAGGGTTAAATGAGCAAGCTTGATAATTTTTTCACCACACCTAAATTTGTACATATTACTGTCCATATCATAAAGTACTTTATTGAATTTATACCAAGGCTTACCCAATAAAATATGTGTATGACACATAGGAACCACATCACAAACTATTTGGTCAACATATTTCCCAATTGCAAAATTTAGCACAATCTGCTTAGCAACCTCGAACTCTCTGAAATCACTCATCCACTTATAAGGTCTATCAAGAGGTATCAATGATAATCCCAATTTTTCCACAAAGGTAGTGCTAGCTAAATTTGTGTGATTCCCTCTATTAATAATCATATTACATACTTTATTATTGATAAGACATCTCGTTCGAAAGATAAATACCCTTTTGTCCATCAGAATATGTATATAAATCAACCTCTTATTTGAAAGACACCAATAATGATGAAAGATTCAAAGAAACACTAAGAAAATATGAAAACAAACACAAAGAAACTGACAGAAAAAAAACACCAAAAGTAAAAGAAGAATACAAATTGAACTGAAACTGGATAGAATTCGTAACTTTGTTTGAACGAGATTTTGAGACTCGAAACTTACACGGACAGAGAGCTTCCAACCATTAACGCATTCCTCTCCTCGAGTAATTATAAATCGATATATTATGGGTCCCGTAACTCTTTCTAGATCAAAAGTTACAGCCATTTTAAACTCATCCGAAAATTACAAATAAATTTGACTCTAATTGACTCAAAAACTCCAAGAATTGAATCCTATATGCTATTACCACGCAAGAACATTATAATAACATCCAAGATTCAGTCATAAACATGAAAAACACAAAGGAAATAATAAAAAAAATTGAAATGAGAAGAGACCAAAAAACAGGAAAAAGAAAAAATAGGAATATGAAGACTTCATAAAACGATAAAGATAGAGAAAATATTGACTTTGGAACCCTAAGTTCCTGATACCAAATGATAGAAACCTGCCTGGAACAAAGCCAAGCAAACCCATTTCACGTGTTTTAAGCCCCAAGAACCGCGAATCTTGATTTTTGTAAGAACAAAATTCTTCCAAAATCAAGTTCAACCCTTAAGAAACCTTGCCCTTAAGAACCTTTCTTTATTTCTTTGGAGAATCCTGAACAGCGATACAGCGCTACAACATTTGCCACACGTTGATAAGCTTTTATTCCGTAGAACCAATGAAGAATCCACTCCCTCAAGATGACACAAGTCACTTTGTTTTGTAAAAAGATATATTATTAGTTAATTCTCAATTACAATGAATATTGCCCCTTTAATTGGTGGCTAACCATAATTCTACCCAAATATAATAAATCCATAGTAAAATAAACCCAATAACATATAAAATACTTTAAAATTTCGTGCATGGGCTTTGTAATATAATTAAAGTTCAGCCCAGTACTTAAACAACACATAACCTTAAAAAATATAAAATATAAAAATTGTAGGGATATCTTGCGTCCTCATTTTGACCAAGAAGAAGTCCGAACTGGACTTTAATGTAAGCTACAAAGTTGTAGAGCTACGTGTTCTCTTTCCAATGCAACTTGAATCACCAAAATCGAAAATCAGACGAGAAAGTTACGTCTAAGTTACGAAGACTACACAAATCATGCCACTGCTAATGCACCATTCAGAAATAAAGCCGAAAATAAATCAAGGCAGCCCATGCACGTCCAAAACCCATTTCATTCTTGATTTATACATAATAAAGCTTTCATATAAAGTCTCATGCATGGACCAAACTCCAGAACCCAAGGAATCTTCCAAATCCACCAAAATGGCCCAAATATACCAATTTGACCAAGCCATGCAATCAGCCACAACTTCAAGTTAACTTGGCCCAACAAACAGAGTTCATTCTGGATCACATCACTTCCTGTGTAAGAACTACCTTTTGGGTGGTCTTGACAATACAATGTACAATGTGTACCAATGCATGACTTATGCGAAGATTCTCTGGGAATCTCTCGAGAAGAAATACAAAATTGAGGATGCCGGACAAAAGAAATTTGTCGTGGGTAGGTTCCTGGACTACAAGATGGTAGATTCAAGGACGATGATGTCTCAGTTAGGTGAACTGCAGTTGATCATTCATGAAATACTGGATGAAGGTATTAAACTATGTGAGACGTTTCAAATTGCCACCATAATTGAAAAGTTACCTCCATCATGGAAAGACTTCAGAAGCTATCTGAAACACAAAAAGAAGTAGATGAGCCTTGAAGACCTTGGAGTTCAATTGAGAATCGAAGAGGACAATAGGAAGTCTGAGAAGGCCAGCTACAAGACTATGGAGTCTAAAGCCAACATCGTCGATGGTGTAAAAGGTAACAAGAAGAGAAAGAAAAGTGGAGCTGATTTTTCCCTAAGCGAACAAGAAGTTCAAGGGGATGTGCTACAACTGTGGAAAGAGTGGTCATATGTCAGATGGCTGCAGAAACAAGAAGTCTCAGGACAAGGGCAAGAAAAAGAAAAATGAGACACATGTCACTAAAGATGAGCAGCTGACTGATGAGATCTCAGAGATGAACCTATCAGCAGTGGTAAGTGAAGCCAACTTGGTTGGGAATTCGAGAGAATGGTGGGTAGACACTGAGGCTACTCGTCATATATGTGCAGATAGCAAGATGTTTTCCTTGTATCAGAAGGTCGATGGCGGCGATCATCTGATAATGGGAAACTCGTCTACCTCTAGAGTGGTTAGACAAGGCACAGTGGTTCTGAAGATGACATCCGGAAAGGAGCTTACATTGAAGAATGTATTGCATGTTCCAGATATTCGGAAGAACTTGGTCTCAGGCTCTCTCCTTAGCAAGGCTGGTTTTAAGCTTGTATTTGTTTCTGACAAGTTTGTAATGACTAAGAATGATGTGTATGTAGGAAAAGGATACCTCACAGAGGGCCTTTTCAAACTCAATGTAATGACTGTCAATCGTGCTATTAATAAAGCTAGTACTTCTGCTTATATTATTGAGTCACAAAATGTATGGCATGAGAGGTTAGGACATGTTAATTATGATACAATGCGTAAATTAATTAACATGGACCTTATACCTAAATTTGCAATTGATAGCCAACATAAGTGTGAGACATGTGTTGAAGCAAAAATGCATAAAACATCATTTCATTCCATAGAACGCAGTTTTAAACCCTTAGAACTTGTACACACTGACGTGTGTGATATGAATATTGTGCAAACAAGAGGCGGTAAAAAGTACTTTGTCACTTTTATCGATGATAGCACAAGATTATATTATGTGTATTTGTTGAGGAGCAAATATAAAGCTATTGAGAGCTTTATACACTATAAGAACGAAGTTGAAAATCAACTTGGCAATAAAATCAAAAGAATCAGGAGTGATAGAGGTGGTGAATATGTTTCACCATTCGGTGAATATTGTTATGTGCATGGGATTATTCACGAAACCACTGCTCCTTATTCTCCTCAACAAAAAGGGATTGCTGAGCGCAAAAACCGAACGTTGAAGGAAATGATGAACGTCATGTTGACAAGTTCTGGTTTACCCCAGAACTTATGGGGGGAAGCCTTGCTTTCCGCGAACTACGTTTTAAACAAGCTTCATCACAGAAGATTGGACAAGACACCATATGAGTTATGGAAGGGTCATGTACCTTCCTACAAATACCTAAAAGTGTGGGGGTGTCTTGCCAAAGTAATGCTTCCTAAACCTAAGAAGGTTAGAATAAGACCCAAAACTGTTGATTGAATTTTCATTGGATATGCTCGCAACAGTAGTGCGTATCGATTCTTGGTACACAAGTCTGAGATTCCTGACATCAATTCGAATATGATAATTGAGTCAAGGAATGTGACATTTTTTGAAGAGACATTTCCTTGTAAGGAAAGACAAAGAACAGAGTCTCTCAAAAGAACAATGGATACTGTCAAGGACAGTGATCAGGTTGACCAAGACTCTGGTCAACGTGCAAACGTTGAGACAATCGAACCTTGACGTAGCAAAAGAGCTAGAACGTCTAAGTCGTTTGGTCCCGATTTTCTGACATACTTGTTAGAAAATGAGCCTCAAAGCTATAAAGAAGCTACGTCTTTTCCGGAGGCACCTCTGTGGAAAGAGGCTATTAACAGTGAGATTGATTCAATCCTACAGAACCATAATTGGGAGTTGGTTGATCTTCCTCCAGGTTGTAAGCCACTGGGCTACAAATGGATATTCAAACGGAAGATGAAAACGGATGGATCAAATACACATAACATAATCTTGTGTTATCATCGATAAAAGTTACAAAATACTTTTTACCGCCTCTTGTTTGCACAATATTCATATCACACACGTCAGTGTGTACAAGTTCCAAGGGTTCAGAACTGCGTTCTATGGAATGAAATGATGTTCTATGCATTTTTGCTTCAACACATGCCTCATACTTATGTTCGCTATCAATTGCAAATTTAGGTATAAGGTCCATGTTAATTAATTTACGCATTGTATCATAATTAACATGTCCTAACCTCTCATGTCATACATTTTGTGACTCAATAATATAAGCAGAAGTACTAGCTTTATTAATAGCACGATTGAAAGTCATTACATTGCGTTTGAAAATGCCCTCTGTGAGATATCATTTTCCTACATACACATCATTCTTAGTCATTACAAATTTATCAGAAACAAAAACAAGCTTAAAACTAGCCTTACTAATGAGAGAGCCCGATACCAAATTATTCCGAATATCTGGAACATGTAGTACATTTTTCAATGTAAGCTCATTTTCGGATGTCATCTTCAGAACCACTGTGCCTTGTCCAACCACTTGAGAGGTAGAAGAGTTTCCCATTGTCAAATGATCGCCGCTGTCGACCTTCTGATACAAGGAAAATATCTTGTTATCTACACAGATATGACGAGTAGCCCCAGTGTCTACCCACCATTCTCTCGGATTCCCAACTATGTTGGCTTCGGTTACCACTGCTGATAGATCCATCTCTGAGATCTCATCAGTCAGCTGCTCAACTTCAGTGATATGGGCCTTATTTTTCTTTTTCTTGCCCTTGTCCTGAGAATTCTTGTTTCTGCAGTCCTTTGCCATATGACCGCTCTTTCTACAGTTGTAACACTTCCTCTTGAACTTCTTGTTTGCTTGGGAAGAATCAGCTCCACTGTTCTTTCTCTTTTTGCTACCATTTACACCCTCAATGATGTTGGCCTTAGACTCCATAGTCTTGTAGCTGGCCTTCTCGGACATCATGTTGTCCTCCTCGATTCTCAATCGAACACTAAGGTCTTCAAGGCTCATATGATTCTTCTTGTGTTTCAGATAGCTCCTGAAGTCCTTCCATGATGGAGACAACTTTTCAATAATAGTGGCAACCCGAAACGTCTCACAGAGTTTCATACCTTCATCCAGTATTTCATGAATGATCAAATGCAGTTCACCCAATTGAGACATTATTATTCTTGAATCTACCATCTTGTAGTCTAGGAACCTACCTACGATAAATTTATTTTGTCCGGCATCCTCGGTTTTATATTTCTTATCAAGAGATTCACAGAGAACCTTCGCAGAAACCATGCATTGGTATACATTGTACATGGTATTGTCAAGTCCACCCAAAATGTAGTTCTTGCACAATAAGTCGACAGACGACCATGTCTCTTCCCGTAATTGCTTGGCTATTTCTGATTCACCCTCCACAGGATCCAGAGGATCTTTGAGGTATTTAGCCAACTGCAAAATTGTCAGGTATAACAACATTTTGTTCTGCCACTGAATAAAGTTTGCCCCACCAAACTTTTCCGGCTTTTTTCCATGAGAGACCGGTACTGTGATGTTTCCGCTAGCCATATGTAACTGGAAAAATCAACAGAGGTCAAATAGTCTACAAAAGACAAATTGCACAACAATCAATGAATGATCTTGTTCAAAGTGATATACTAAGTAACTATTTGTTGTTCTATTGGACGGTGGTTTCAATAAACACAAGTCCTTGAATTTCAACTAAAGATTCTTAAGAAAAGTAAATAAAGGAATATTCCCAGAAGACGAGGGGGTCCAGAGTAACCACTTAAATCTCTAACCACTTAGGCTCTTATCGCCTTTTTGACAGAATATATTTTAAACACTTTTTCAATACGATCTCTTAGCAATTCAAACTCAGTATTACACTTATGATTTACAATACAATATTCGATATGTGTAGATATATGTGTATGTGTCAATCAAGATTGGATGGAATTACTTGTGTATTATCACACTTTAAATTCTCAACCAATTATGCAACACACAATTAAATTTCAATTTTATCAATATGTGTATGCTTGTGATAATTGAACACCCTAATAATAACTTAAATCTATACTACCAAGATTATTGTGCTTCAGTATATGATTTACTAAGTTAATATTATGAATACTTAAATTAAACTAAGTCTTTTCAGTTTATAAACTATTCCATGACTAATTCGTTAGTGTTGCGTTCGTATATACGTTCGAATGAGATTGTCCAGTGTGTGTACATTCATGTTACGTTCGAGAACGCGTTCGAACAAAGTGTTCCAGAGAGTTCACGTTCGTATAGCGTTTGATAACGCGTTCGAACGATGTGTTCCAGAGAGTTCACGTTCGTATAGCGTTCGAGAACGCGTTCGAACGGAATAATTCCAGAGAGTTTGCGTTTGAGTTGCGTTTAGGACGCGTTCGAACGAACTAATTTAGAAGGTCTGCGTTCGATTTGCGTTTGAATACTCGTTCGGACGTTCTAAGGCAGAAGGCTTGCGTTCGAGTTGCGTTTGAAGACGCGTTCGAACGTTCTTACGAAATTTCATATTTTTTGCCTTCGCGTTCATCGGGCGTTCGAACGCCCTACGTATATTTCATGCACATATAATATTTTTCCAGAAAATTTTCTTATCTAAGCATGCGAATTTCTATCTAACAACACTAAATAATAAGTTCTTAAGATTGTTGTCAGATTTGTGTCATTAAATAGAAACTAACATGCAACCAAACAGATTAAAATCAGAAAAATTCAATCAAACTATGAAAACCCTAAAACTTGAAAACTTAAGAAAAACCTGGAAATTGTGATGACGAATCCAAGTTGAGATCTCTCTGGTCCTTAAGAACTTATTAGCCTCCGTCTCTGGTGCTCTACGGATTTGAAATGGCCAATGTTCTCCCATGATTCATTGGATACTTCTTGTTCAAGGAGCACTCCTTAACAAGTGTTTGAACATGGAATATGGTGAAACTCTCTCTAAAAAGGAACAATGGAAATTAACTCAAAGTAATTCAGATGCTTTTTCTATCTATGAAATTGGACAAGGAGCCTCCTTTATAAAGGCATGGAATGATGTCTTAAGGGCACCACTTGGGTTGAGGTGTAACTCTCCAAATGATTATACCCTTCCCATGCACCCCTCTCATTCAAAAGACATATCCATCCTAATAATATTAGAAGAATTTCCAACAGTTAGAACATGATAAATTGATAAACGAGTTATAAAACATATAAACGTGTTGATAAGATAAAATTATATATATATATTCGTATAAGAAACCGATAACGAGTTGCAATGATCTAATATAAATAATAAATAAATTCACACCACACATTATTAATAGTATCGATTTAAGGCAGGAGGAACATAAGAAAAATCATGTCTGGGTTAGATTTGGACACCACCGGACTTTACTAATTTGCGTGCATATATAGATAAAGACGAGAATCTGAGATTTTGTCAATTTCCTGACTGAGAAGTTTTCTAGCAAACTAAAGTGAATTTATTGAGGTCCACATGTTCCATTTTATTCCTACGTAGGAAAAACTTATTTATCCGAATTTAGTGTTCAAATTATTGTTTGAATATGTACGTGAAATTTAAAATAACAAACAAGTGGTGTGTCTTAATTATTTGAAACGCTTTTTTTTTTTTTTTTTTTTTTTCCCATAAGACTCTTGATAATTTTTTCCCTTTATATTTTCTCATTTCAAAATGGTTTCTACAACTTGCTATTTATTCAAAAGTTATATTTTCTCATTTCAAAATGGTTTCTACAACTTGCTATTTATTCAAAAGACTTTTAATTAATCACTAATGATTTATACATAGGAAGCCTCCTTGGAATTTTCCTTACAACATTGGAATTAAATTTTGTATCAACGATTTCAGTTCATGCATATCGTCTACATTGTTGCATTGTACACGGTAATTAAAGTCCATTTTAAAGATTGATTTCTAAAAAGTTTTATAGAGACATGGATTCTTATTTCATAATACACAACAAGATTTGAGTGGTTTGTTTGTAAATGGAAAGAGACCCGTAAATAAATTCAATTGAATTTCTAAATTTGTGAAATTTTATTGCCTGTATTAAGATATGGTATGATATATTGCCAATTATAATCAATTGTATTTAAGTCAATTGATTAT
>SKCR01007621.1:0-24551 GCA_019454045.1 Zanthoxylum bungeanum | reverse complement strand
CAACTTTGTGCATTTTGGTCCAAATTTATTCAAAACAACTTTAGATGATTTCCAATCAACACCAAATGATTTGTACATCTTATTACATCATTATACAACACATATATGAAATGCCCCAATTTAGGTATAGGTTAAGAACCCTAATTTCTCAAATTAATCCAATTAACAAAATTAACCAAATTAATAAAATCCAACACTTTAATCTAATCTCTACAATACCAAACAAGTCCCACGACTTTAAAAAAACTCAAGAATAATTCTAGGTCATCAATGAGTGGCCTAACAACTCTAGAATGGCAACAAGATCATCAAATGATAAAAAGTTTTCTTATTAACCATTAATAAGCTACTTTGTTAAACATACATGCATACATCTTTCTTTCATGCTTCCAACCATCATAACACAAACATATGAGAGTAGAACAACACATGTTGTAGTCAAGAACAAAATGAATAATTTTCCTTCTAATGAAAAGTTGGAAATACTTACTTATTTCCAAGTTTTTTTTTATTTCTTCTTGGTTTCTTCTCTTTTCTCTCAAGTCTCTTTTGTTTTATATTTTTGGAGGCTTGAACAAGTGAAGCAAATGAAAAAATAAAACCTTTATATAATGCTAGGGTTTGGCCGAAAATGTCAAGTAAAAGGAAATAAGATATTTTGTAATCTTAACAAATTAAAGTAGCAAAAATCAAATTGATAAAATTTTCATTTAATGTAAAAGTCAAACTTATACACTCCTTAATCATTTCCTAACTTTATCATGATGGAAGATATTTATATTTTATTTATTTTAATTATTTAACAATTAAATAGAATTATCTTAAATATATGTATTATATTTACTTTAAATAATCCAAATATATATTAATGATATATGTCAAATATCATAATTTGACATTTAATTAATGTGTATTTAATAAAATCATACATTAAATACAAATACACAGTAATTAAGAAATGACCAAAAGGTCCCTTTGCATCTATCTTTCGTTTAACAGTTAAACGATTTATAAATAATCAATATTATTTATAAAAGTTGTCCTAGTGCTCTACGAGTATATTTCATTAGTGAGACTCTCTGGGTTCAGGAATATCTGTCATGAAATCCAATTTCGTGTCCATAATCTACCCACCTGTAAATTATGACGAACACAAATAAACTCACTGAACCATACAGGTCGAGGTCATTGCATACATATAATCCATTCGTCACAGGTATATGGATTTTTCCGAAGATATAGATATAAATGTCAAATCTCTATAGATATAATCACGTCGATGTTTCTATTAGCAATCTCTTAATAACACTTATAACTCACTTCTACAGTGTACCACGGGCCCATGGATTAAACAGATTGCTAATTCCGTATTGAATACCTATGCTCTATACATAGAGGTGACAGATTCTATCTTGACACAAACAGGATATCCTAAGGATCAGTCCACACCCAATGAATAGGCGAAGGTCTGACCTAAATAGGTTGGTGACGTGACTGCCATCAAAGGATGAAGGATATCTCAAATATCTACAGTGGCATCTCAAATCAAATAATCATTGTGCTACTCAACCCGTCTATTAAGAATCTTCAATGAGTCATTCAGTGTTTATCCGATATAAACACATACATGTCTATACGAGTATTCAAGACTCATCGTTGATTGAGAATCTACCATTGGAATCCAAGATTCCAATATACGACATGTATCGGTCTCAACAGGTTACTTACTGACCAGGAAATGTAAACCTTGACAATAAACTATTAAAGAAATGATACTGTTATGATTAGAGATGGCAGTGGGTAGGGTTTGGTGCGAGTTTACCATAACCAAACCCGCACCCACATATGTAAATAAATTACCAAACTTGCATCGTGCCCGCTGCGGGTTTTAATTTTCATTACCAAACCCACACCTACATATAAAAATAAATTATGAAACCTGCACTGGTACCCAGCGGATTTTTTATAGGTTTTAAAATATTGAATTCATTTATGCTCTTAATAATACAATCTTTTTAATTAAACATTGATACTTTTCATAACATAAAAAAAATATTTGACAGTTTACAAATTAGGACACATAAATAAAAGTTTAAAATATTTATAACATAATCTCAAATTCATATTATCACAATTATATAAATTAATCACTAGCTAAATATCTTTCATTATTTTAAATTCATATCATCAAAATTATTGTATCATAACTAGAAATAATTCAAAAATATTAAGAGAGAGCAATTCAAAAATTGTAAGTTAGTGGTCCTTTTATATGAGGGATTTTTTTGCCTAAAGATATAAAAAAAATTAAGCTTGCGGGGTTAGCGGATACCCACAGTGGGTATCCGCTAGTTTTACTTAATTACCAGACCCGCATCGGGTTTTGTTTTAAATTACAAAACTTGATTAAATATTTACTTGATTAAAAAAATTTCAAGGTCACTCTCGGTGCCTAACACGCTTCCACCGCGCAACGAAATCGGTTCTTATAGTAAAAAAATAATGGAACCAAGTGCCATCTTAAGACTTTAGCAAATTCTTAATACCAAAGTGAATACATATGCTATGTACACAGAGCTGACGAATTATATCCTTACACACACAGGATATCCTGAGGATCAGTCCACACCCAACGGACAGACAGAGGTCTGACCTTAATAGGTCGGTGACGTGACTGCCATCAAAGTGTGGAGAATATCTCATATATCCACAGTGGTATCTCAAGTCAAAGAATCACTATGCTACTTAACCAGAGAAGATATTTATTGACGTTGGTGTAGCATTTATTAAGAATCTTCGGTGAGTCGTTCAGTGTTTATCGGCTATAAACACCTACAAGTCTATACAAGTCTCCAAGACTCATGATTTATTGAGAAACCATTGGAATCCAAGATTCCAATATACGACATGTACCAGTCTCAACTGGTTTACTATACTGACCAAGTAGTGTAAACCTTGACCAGGAACTGTCTAAGAATGACAACGTCATGATACAACTCAATGTCAGTTGCGACATTTTTGCAACTGTATCATAACTAATTATTCTAAGGTCAATTCGTCTTTACCATATATAAATAGATGTTATATAATAGAAACTGTTTATTTTATTCATAATAAAATGTTCACATAAGTATTTACAGGGAAATACATAAGAAACTTGGCGCTCCGAGCACCAACCCTAACAGAAGAGTGGATAGAATTTTCAAGGTCTATCTCGATGCCTAACACGCTTCCACCGAGCAGGGAAATCGGTTCTTACAGTTAACAAATCATTGTACCAAGTGTCATATTAATACTTTAACAAATTGCTAATAACGTATTGAATACCTATGCTCTGTACACAGAGCTGACAGATTCTATCTTTACACACAGAGGATATCTTGAGAATCAGTCCACACCCAACGGACAGACGGAGGTCTGACCTTAATAGGTCTGTGACGTGACTGCCATCAAAGTTTGGAGGATATCTCATATTTCCACAGTGGTATCTCAAGTCAAAGAATCACTATGTTACTTAACCCGAGAAGATTTTATTGACGTTGGTGTAGCATCTTTAAGAATCTTCGGTGAGTCGTTTAGTGTTTATCCGCTCTATATAAACACCTACACTTCTATACAAGTCTAAGACGCATAGTTCATTGAGAAATTATTTGAATCCAAGATTCCAATATACGACATGTACCAGTCTTAACGGGTTTACTATACTGACCAAGAATTGTAAACCTTGACCAGGAACTGTCTAAGAATGACAACGTCATTATACAACTCATTTCCAGTTGCGACGCTTTTACAACTATATCATAACTAAACATTCTACGGTCAATTACATGTTTACCATATATAAAGAGATGTTATTTAATAGAAACTGTTTATTTTATTCATAATAAAATATTTACATAAGTATTTACAGGGAAATACATAAGAAAATTGACTCTCCGAGCACCAACCTAACAGAGAGCGGGAAAAAATTTCAAGGTCGATCTCAGTGCCTAACACGTTTCAACCGTGCAAGGAAATTGGTTCTTACAGTCAACAAATCATGGTACCAAGTGCCATCTTAATACTTTAACAAATGGCCTAATCAAAATTTACCATAATTAAGTAATTAAAATATCTAGATATCTATATTTATTTACAAATAAGTAAATATTTAATTTTAAATAAAAAAATCAAATATTATGTATTTAATTTAAGCTTGACACTTGGCAAAATCATATGGTGCCATGTGTAAACTTAAGCACTTGACACTTGTCCAAATCAAAATTTGACATATGTAAAGTAATCAAATATCTAGATGTTATACTATAATATTAAAATATTTTAATCATAAATATATCTTTATCTCAAAACATCTTTAACAGTATCTCAACTATCCACAAATCACATATACAATATTTCTAAAATCACCGAAATATTTCCCGAATAAGCAGGTGCTAGCGCATCAATATCGAGAAATATTTTACAGTTTGCTGATAATGTACATAATTTCCCTTGCGATCATTATATCGATGTAATTTAATTTATTTATTAGTCATTCAGCTAATGTGTGTGGCACCCTAGGTTCTCCGTGAGTTACACTTGAGTGGACATGAACACATTCGTATCACTTCGGTACAAATACGTTGCAACCATAAGTTCTCAATGATCATGAGTGACCTCTAACAAGATGTCATGGCCCATAAACACGAAGAATGACATATCGGATAAACCCATATTGTCGTACTTACATGTAGTAAAGTCCCTCTGTTGTCGACTCCCGATCGAGTACGAGCCATGAAGTTGTGAAGGCCCTAACTTGATCATAGGATATGGAAAATAGTCATATACGACATTCATGTATCCATAAAATATATTTTCAGAAGATGTGTGCTCTGGTCGAAGACTTAATTCCCGTGTATTACATTCCCGCCTAGGATCTCAAGCTCCAGTATCTGAGCCAACATATTCCTTCTAATCACAACATGTGTCCTCATGTAATTAGAGCATATTGCCAGCAAGCTCCCTTCACCTGGAGCGATTAGCC
Source organism: Zanthoxylum bungeanum (assembly GCA_019454045.1). Taxonomy (NCBI): domain Eukaryota; kingdom Viridiplantae; phylum Streptophyta; class Magnoliopsida; order Sapindales; family Rutaceae; genus Zanthoxylum; species Zanthoxylum bungeanum. The sequence goes on along the minus strand of SKCR01007621.1, from coordinate 19,528 downwards.
CAGTGCTATATACACAAGTGAACGATTAGTCTTAATGTAGAAGACAGAGATGACGTCTCAGGTCAAAGGACTAGTGGTACACTAGTACCGTTGTACGACGATAATCGATCATGTGATTTGTCATGATTAATCACGTTCAATAACATTTTTCTCAAAAACACTACCTATGTTCATGCTCTTTGATGTGAGACTCCTCACCCAAATGTCAGTATCAAGTACTGATCAATGGCAGCAGCATCGAAAACATGTTAGTCATGTGATGTGATCATCCCTAATGACATCACCTCAATCAGAAATAGATTCAAATATATTTAAATTGAAACTTTATACTAATCTCTACATCCTTTTTCAAATAAATTATCGACACAGAATATATCACAAGATCGCATTCTGTATAAATTATAAGTATCAACTAAACTAACTGATGCAAAATGTAATAGGATTACAATTATATTAATTGTAAACTAATTTATGACTAATTAGAAGATTATATTTATATAAGGGTCATACCTCTAAACCGTACGACACAAATGGTTCTACGGTATATCTGTTACATATTCTTCCTTCATCACCGGGATTCCTTCCTAACCCACCATAATAGGAAAGATCTCAAAGCCTGATATAGTGATGTCATTGACTTCGTAAAGCTCTAGAGATCCCTGATACTCGGCCTTCACAAAGTAATCCACCACTTTCATCTCTATCCTCTTAGGCTTTGCCTCATCTTCATCTGAATGGTACGTAGCTTTTTCTTAGTGGTTTGTCCCTACAACGTGCTTCTTCCTTGGCCCTGTCCCCCAGTCATGTGTTAGGCTTGTAGTTTATCCTCTCCATGACCCTAGCCACCTCAGGATCTACCCATTCTTCAAAGTTTGTTGCCACATAGAATCTTGTGAAAAGATGGACCTCCATAGTGGCCATAGTATTGCCCGCTTCAGTGCCAATGGTGTGATGATCTCTACATCCGGGAATTTGATGACTTGGTACAATGTTGATGGTGGTACCCCCCGAGCCTATGTAACCACGACTTCCCAAGAGTAGAGTAAAAATAACTGAGATGTTTAGCACTGTGAATTCAACTTCATCTTCAATTGGGCCCACCTTGACCACTACTTTAAAGGTACCCTTTATCCCCAATTTGCTGTCATCGTAGACCTTGATTGTCATATCGGAGGGGATCAGTTCCTCCGACCGGATTCCTAATTTCGACAATATATTTAGTGGGAAAAAGATTGATAGATGAGCCCTCATCCACTATTACACAATAGGTTTTTTTGCCCCTAACCTTGGCCTTGATGAACAGAGGCCGATTATGATTTCTTCCCTTATTTGGGAGATCCTCCTTGAAGAAGATTATCACTTGTTTGCATTATTTATAAACAAAACCAATGGTTGCGGTTGGATCTATGTCTACCGGCATCATTATTTTCTCAAAAGCTTTTACTATAGCCCTTTTGTGCTATTGGGAGGAACATAACAACTCCTATATACAAATCAATTGATGAGAACCTGCCTGGGGCAAAGCCAAATAAACCCAAAAGAGATTATTATCCATGCAACTGATGTGAATCCTGTGGAAACAAAGCCCGTGAAACCCACAAAAGATTGTTGAAGTGCCCAGGAAAGCACAACGAGGTTTGGAGATTAGAAACTCGTGAATAGCCAAGCCGCACGAACCCATAATTGCTTGAAACGCCACAAAAGACAACCTCCTTTGATAAGTTTTGAAGAGAATCCACTCTTCCATAGTTAGCCATCCACGGCCTCACCACCAATATTCCTACGGCAATATTAATTTTTAAGATTAAACATTCATTCCATTTTATTAATGACATGCTTACTTAAATAATACAATGGGAACCCTAATTTGAATATATAAAAAATCAAAAATAACCCTAGGTAATAATCCTGATTACAAATAAATACTTTGGCCCCTAAAATTTGGTCCACTCTAGAATAAACACCAACATTAAAACCTAGGGCCCCTAATAGTCGGTGCACTCTAAAATAAACAATAACATGAACCCCCTCTGAGAAGCCTTCGCTTGTATATATTGGACCTCCTTCATTGCCAAATAACATGAATGGATTATTAGGCTTCTTACTTGGATACTTGGATCTATACTTCGATGTTTATTTTCTTGATGCTCCATGTATCATATCATTCCCCATTTCTTGAAGAAGATTCGTCCTCGAATATGTAAGGTCAACTGGAGAAGCCTTCATCACATAGTGCTTGGTCACCTTTTGTGAGTCCATTGCAAGCTCAAACAAGGTTATCAAAACTCAAAACAACGTTAAAGCTCAGAAAGAGTCAAAATCAAAGAATGCAAAAAAACTCAACTCAAGAAAATACAAGATACGTTAGGACTCGACTCAAGTAACTAAGACTTAACAAATAAAACATAAAAATCAGATCTAAAAAGAATGAATGATACGACCCAAATAATTTCTTGAATAGTGCAAATGTTAACTGAAAAAACCAAAAAATCCTTTTTGATTAAGGAACGGTAAGGTGAAAACCCTAACACAACTTAACACACAAGGAACTTGATCAAATTAGATCTGATTTTTTTTCACTGCTCATGAACTGAGTGATTTTTTATGACCGACGTAATCAACACTGAAAAAGTATGCAAGTGACGAACTAAAAAGATGATGAAATCAAAACCTAAAAGCATGCAAAGAGCACACTATAATATGCATGCAAAAAGAAAAAGTAAATATGCATGCAAAGAAATAAACCAACGAATTGAAAGTACACATTTTTGTTCTTTTAATTGGAAATAAAGATCAAACAATGAAAAAAAACAAAGGTGGGCACCCAGAAAAGGTGAGCACGATGCGCAGTACCTTGTTTGTTTCTTTTAATTACTCTAGACAACTAAAGACTCCATCTGGAGACTAAGACGAAAATAAAACAAAACTAAACAAAACTAAAAAATACGCACAAAAAAAAAATAGAAGAAAAAATTAAGAAAAACGCCGATATAACCTACTCTGCAACCTAAGCTCTTATACTAACTGATAAGAACCTGCCTGGAGAAAAGCCAAGAAAACCCACAAGAGATTTTTATCTAAGCAACTGATGTGAACCCCACGGAAACAAAGCCCGTGAAACCCACAAAAGATTATTATAGGCACCTATGAAAGCACAACGAGGTTTGGAGATTAGTAACCCTTGAAGAGCCAAGCCTCATTAACCCCTAATTGCTTGAAACGCCACAAAGGACAACAACCGCCTTTGATAAGTTTTGAACAGAATCCACTCTTCCATGGTTAGCCATCCACGACCTCACCACCAATGTGCCAAAAAACAATATTAATTTTTAAGGTTAAACATTTATCCCATTTTATTAATGACATACTTGCTTAAATAGTACAATGGAAATCCTAATTTTAATATATAAAAAAACCAAAAACCCTGAGTAATAATCCTTATTACAATAAAATCTTGGGTCCCTAACATTTGGCCCAGTCTAGAATAAACACAAACATTAAAACCTAGGGCCCCTAATAATCGGTCCACTCTAAAATAAACACTAACATGAACCTCCCCTGGGAGGCCTGCGCTTGTATATCTTGGACCCCTTCATTGCCAAATAACGTGAATGGATTATTGGGCTTATTCATTGGGTGTTTGGATCTACTAGTCATATCTTTAATCTTCCAAACATTTGTTACATTCTCCAGCCTCGCTATCGCTACCATCCCATATTCCCATGATATTAGCCTATTAGTGGAAAGTTTGTAGGATATGTTCTTTAGTTAGGCTAGAGTTTATCATGTATGTTGGTTGTGGAACGACATGTTGATTAGGTAGGGGATTTCTTTTGGTGTTGGGTTGGATTCTCTTAGGGTTGGAGATCTTTTGGTTATCTATGATAATGACGTTTTTTGGCATTATTGACCTTTAGAGGTCACGTGTCAGACACTCTTTGCTAATTAATGATTTGCAATTATTGTGAATAGTTAAAGGCAAATTATAAGGGTAAAGAAAAGAGATGTGTATAGTTGTGTGTAGAAAATATTGAATCTCACAACATGACAACTATAGGTATTGGATACCAGATCGCCCATCTAGTTATTTAAAATATTATTTAATGATTGTCTTTGTTAGGGTTGGGGCTTGGAGCGCCAATTTTCTTATGTATTTCCCTGTAAATACTTTTGTAATATTTTATTATGAATAAAATAAAAAAATTTCTATAATATAATGTATCTCTTCATATGATAAAGACGTAATTGACCTTAGAATGATTAGTTATGATACTGTTGCAAAAGCGTCGCAACTGACATTGAGTTGTATCATGACGTTGTCATTCTTAGACTGATTGTTGGACAATTATGACCCATAGCATAACTATTTGTACAGAACATGGTGTTGTTGTACAAATAAACTATGTGACAAAGGAAATTGCTCTTTTATCATTTGTAATTAGATTACCAAGATATATAAATGATAAAAGTCCATATGATTAGTACCGAATTAATAAGATATGAAGCAATATTAATCTACTAAGGTTTAATCATTAAATATCCATAGTCGTAGTATTATCGAGACTGGACATCGATAATATGGAATAGACTAGTATTACACTTGTGCGTGTTATGGAAGCGTAACAACATAGTTCTCATATATTGGGTATTGGATACCCATGCAAGTGTAATAAGAGGTTCTGTTTACCGATGGTACGGAAATAACTTCTCTCTGGATAGACCCATCGGAATCTCATTGGTAGTATGACTGTGTGTCATTGGAATCTGAATCAGGGTAGGTGTATTTGGTCTTAACCTGAGACTTGCATCGATAATACTTGCGACAATCAGTATACTTTGGTTTTGGTCGTCCGGGGTTTAACAGGTTCTGTGTACGCCTCTTCCGGGTATACTGAGAATCGTAGTGTATTGGGTGTGATGTCAAGATGGAAGTATCACTCAAGTCATATGGAGATGATGATCACGCAGGATACAGAACTAGTACTCTTAAGTCCTGCAGTCATCGGGATAATATGACCAGGTCATGATTATCCAATTATAGAGACTAGTTACCAGAAATTCGATTATGCTTCGTACGGGGCAGACACAATTCCAGCCCTAGGCCTAGCATGTGATATCGATACTGGATCATAATACGCAATACTACGTATACTACGCCTGACACAGATTACATATTCCTTGAAAGAATATTTCTGGAGAATTGGGTAGGCACGGTGCTTTGCTAGAAGCCAACCATGTCTTGTAAATTGGTAAGAACGTGGTACTGGGTACACACGTATTCGGATAGTCCGATAACCAGATTTACTGCCAACATATCCAGTGATCTCATGGGTCGCTTCCCGAAGATGCACCGATGACGTTTGACTCGAATAGAATTAATCTGGGATTAATTATTAGAAAGAGTAAATTAATCTAGGATTAATTACGGCAAGAATTTTATCTGGATACAATTCAAATAGAAGAGAGAGAACGATTAATTTAGAATTAATTGATAAAATAATATATTTGATATATTAAATGAAATTAGATTTCAGAGCGGAATTAAAATTGGATTTTAATTCGGGCGAACGAATTAATTTAGAATTAATTCGTAAGCAACTTTAGTAATAATTTTGCTAGGCATAATTATTTAATTAAATTAGATTTAATTATGTCGCATCGGAAAATTCGTTATTTCGGAATTAACGAACCCAAGCCCGAAAAATATTTAGCGGGCCCACTCGGATTTTGAATTTAAGTGGGGCCCACAAGTCACATCACTAGTCAAGTTTGTTTACCTTTTGGTTGATGGAAGTTGGTGGTTGGTGGAAGCTTGTAAAACACACAAGCTTACTTTATGTCATTTGGAATGACTTTTACCAACTTTGATTTTTTGATAATAGGTAATGGTTTTGGAAATCAATTACAGAATTCACAAAAATTGAAAAAACACCTCTCTCTCTCCCTACCATTTGGCCGAATCCTCTTTTCTCTCTATTGGCGTGAACCTAGGGTTCATGTGTGATGATTTTGTTTCAAAATCTTGCATGTTAGCACATCAAATGAGTCAGACAAATGTGATAGGGAAACCATTCCCTTGAGTTTGGAATTCAAGAATCAAAGCTTAGAGCTCAACATACAATAAAAGGAGGGCTTGGAGCACTACACAAAGGTTGGAAATTTTTTGTTATCCTACATCCTCATTGCCGATCTATGTAAGTATTTTTTCCGCAATCTTACATAGTTTATTCACATAATTTTATGCTTAATAGATCCTTGGCATGTTCTAGGAGAACCCAACAATGGTATTAGAGCCAAAATTAAGCATAAAATGAACTTAGGGTTTATATACTTTAATTTGGGATTTTGTGATTTGAGCATGATTTCTTGAAATTGATGATTTGGTTGAGCTTGGATGATGTTAAATTAGATTTATGGATCTTAGGAATTAAGAAAATGAATTGGATAATTTTTCCCTTAATTCCATATGCTTGGCCGAATATGATAACCCTAGTAGCTCATGGTAATTTTTTATTTCAGACCATTGGATGTGTTTAAAATGTATGAGTATATTGATTTGTGATTTAATTGGATTGAAATCAAAATTGATGAAAAAATACCATATTGCCGTGAACCTTGGAAGCATGTTGGAGTTTGATTTTGCTTCAATTATGTTGGACATGAATTGATAATGATAAAGCATGATTAATTAATTAAATTGGTGTTTTGGAAATGTTAATTTAACTAATTAATTATGGCTATACACTTAAATTAAAAAATTGTGATATTGGAATATTGGAATTTAATTATTTAGGCTTCAATTTAGAATTGGGCTATTGATGTAATATTTGGGCCTTATGGTCTTGGTTGGGCCAAGTTGGTTTAGGACAATTTGATTGGATCCAAATTGGGCCTAAGATCATACCATTAAGTCCAAATATAATAAATGGGCCTTTAAATAATTAATTGGGCCTAATGGGCAAAAATTAATTTTATGGCAAATGGTGATTCCTTATTGGGCTTTGGTTGCCAAAGTCCATGCCTTAAGAAATTAATTGAAAGCCCATTAGATTTTAATTAAATTGACATTCGATGTTAATTGGGCTTTGAGACCCATTAAGATTAGATTTAGAATCTAAGTCGCAAAGGAAGATTAATAAAGTGTAATTATTTAATTTGGAATTAAATATGAATTAGTATTGAATATAATTTAAATTGGATTTAAAATTGTAATTTGATATAATTCAAGAATTCGCACTTTGAGTACTTATTCTTAAACGAGTTGGACTCGCGCAAATCAAATCGTTGTTTGAACATTGGAAGATCACTTAATCAAAGATTAATTAATTGGATTAGATTGATGAATAACATGTTTTGTGTGAATACATGGATGTATTGTATGAATAATGTATATCGAATGGATATTAGATGGGGTGAGGGCAATTTTGGAAATTATTGTAATAAATTTAGAATTTATTAAATTAGACCTGCGTGTCCAGCCTTTATCTTTTGACTCTTTGTAATTCTCTTCTCACCAATTCCCCTCAATTTTAATGAGGTTTCTTTAGAAGTATTATGTAATTGGGTAGAAGTTAGAATTGTGCTAGCTGGGAAGAGGAAATGGAGAGATTTGTTCTAGGAATAATTTGTTAAATATTCATCCGCATATCATTATTATTTTATCCCGCCTTATTAAGCTTTTAGAATGCATGCTTAAGGGTGTATGATGAGACCTATTTAAAGATAATAAATTGGTTTCCAAATCGTGACAAAAACCCTCATTTTATATTAAGTATTTTTCCTTCCATTGAGTGATTCTCTCTCAAGATCCAAGATTGGCACTGGTTTGTTGGCCAAAGTCAAAACCTTTGTCCATCGGGGATGTATTTGAATCATGAAAGCTCTATTCCATATCGTACACCTTGGGCAAGTTGTGATTTGTTGGCCAAAGTCAAGGTCACTTCTTGTTCATCGGCCTCGATTACGAAGCTTTCTAACTGTCAATGGGTCACGCTTAACTGGTTTCATTAAGCTTGTTGAGCTAAAGCCAAGGCTTAGTTGATACATAGGAAAAAGGTTAGGCAATATATTGGATATATTGGCATATATTGGATATATGTTTCAGACTTGGAAGTCCACCTACTGGATCTAGGAATTGGATGGGATCCAATTGATCTTAGAGATCTACCTAGTTAAGTTTCATACAACTTGTTGGCCAAAGTTAAGGTTGTGTGTTTTTTAACGGGATACTAGCCCACTAGGAAACTAGATTTCCCAAGTACTCCACAGAGGGTTAGAGGCTCGTCGAAAAATAGTGGGAGGCAAGTATTAAATTTGTAATTTCGTTTAACTAATTTCCAACACGCGCTCATTTCATTTTTCGTCAATAAAATATTTATATATATTAGTTGGACTAATATTCAATTGTTGTTTTAATTAAACAGTTGGACTGTATTCAAACTACTTCATTTATAGTTGATTATATAATTGGATTATAGTAATCAATATATTTGAATTTAACTAATCAAATAGTAGTTGATTATATAGTTAGACTATAGTAATCATTATATTCGATTGTACCCGAAATCGTTGATTAGATAGTTGGACTATTGGAATCAAGATAACTGAAAGATTAGCGTTTAAAACATAATCCTGGGTGAAAATATCTTTAAGCGGCTTCCATTTTCAAATTGGGAATAGAACCTCAGGATAGTCCTATGAGCCAAGAAGTTACTTTATTTAATAGAGTGACATCTCGGGCCTGAGCCTGGAGTTGAGCAAATAGTGGAGCATGAGCTTTGGAAGACTCATGGTGATGATAAATTTAGTGCTCAATATGTTATGCTTGCCGCAATGATTCCTTAATTTCTTTGTCAGAACTAAGGATTAGATCCTTATAGTATGATATTGAAATTGAAGGATCTTCATAGATCTATTCTTAGATCTTAGAAGTACTAATTGCAATAGAAAACTCTTGGAGAGTTAATGGCTATGCTCAAGGAGACACATCCAGAGCTTGCAAAAGGGCAAGAAGCGTAAGACGCATCTTACTTCAACAACCCAGAAGGTCAAGGCTTGGCCGAAGGCTTCTAGGGATATGAAATAGGGGCAAAGGCAAAATTGTCACAGTCTTCTAGGAAGACAAATGACATATCCCAAGATGTCTGCCTAAACTGTGGCAAACGGGGTCACTGGAAGCATGACTGCCATATGGACAAAGGCAAACATGAAGGAAGTGAAGGCAGGCAAGGCTCCGACTTCAGGTATGTTTGTTATAAACATGTCCACTGCTGGTTTCAAAATTGGATTTTAGATACTGGATGTGGTACATAAATATATGTACTGATGTGGGGAATCTGCTGATTAATAGGAGACTGGCTTCAGTTGAGATCGACCTATGAGTAGGAAACGGGACGAGAGTCGCTGTTTTGGCTGTGGGAACCTAAGTTTTGGAACTGCCCTTTGGGCATGTACTTAAATTCGGAGACTGTTATAATGTACCTAGTTTGACTAGGAACATTATCTTTATATCAAGTTTAACCCGTTTCGGGTATACTTTTATATTCTAGAACACTAAGTGTTTTGGTTATAAAGATGATATTGAGATAAGCACATTAGATGTGAATAACAGAATTTATATTTTGAATATAAATGAATCTCAAACGTATAACATGACAAATACTTAAACATATGAGTTTCAAGATTACCAGAAAGAGTATGGTATTCTTTCACAGTGGACTCCTCCCGGGACACCTCAATTTGACGGTGTGTCCGAACAGAAAAACCAAACTTTGTTGGACATGGTAAGGTTAATGATGAGTCGCACTGAGCTACCAATTTCCTTCTGAGGATACGTATTTAACAGTGCGATACTTATTTTGAATAAGGTTCCATGAAAATCTATTAGACAGACTTCGTAGTAGATATGAACAGGAAAGAAACTGGGTTTCTCATTCCTGAAGATTTGGGAATGTTGGGCATATGTTTGATGATACCAAACTAGAACCCAAATCGGATAAGTGCCAATTTGTGGGTTGTCCTAGGGAAACCAAAGTATAGTACTTATACAACTCACAAGATAACAATGTAATTGTTGCCCTCCATGCGGTTTTCCTAAGAGGAATTCCTATATGCAGTGGTTAGTGGGAGGAAAGTAAAACTCGATGAAAATCGGAATAATATTGATCCTGACATCGACTCCTTCACGGAACACAAACAGTTTATCAGGGATGAAACTGTACCACAATCTTTGAATACACAAGATCCACGTAGGCCGGAGAGAGTCAGAAAACAACCTGGGAGGTATGGGTCTCTGATTTCACCTCATATAGATGTCAATCTTATTGAGGAAGACAAACCGGCTATGTATGAGGAAATGATACAAGGTATCGACTCTTTTTATAGCCAGGTGCCATGAAGTCCGAAATGGATTCCATGTATACCAACTAAGTTTAGACACTGATTGATGTACCAGAAGGCATTGTGGCTGTTGGTACTATATAAGTCTTCAAGGAAGATATACATGGATGTCAATGTATATGAAAGGGTATCGTCAACGACATAGTGTCGACTACGACAAAACCTGTTATCTATTGCCATGATAATAGCTAGGCTGCAAATTTGTGTTTGCATGTATTTATGAGCACGTACTTGCTCGAACATAATTTATTTCAAGTATTATGCCTCCAAAAATGTAATAGTCATCAGCATCTGCTAACATGCAAGTCGTCGGGGTCACCAGATGTTACACTTACCAAGGCCATTCCTCCGAAGTTATTTGATAAACATGTGGAGTCGATGGGTATTAGATACAATCGATATTGGCAATAGAGCAAGTAGGAGAATTTGTTAGGGTTGGTGCTCGGAGGGCCAATTTTCTTATGTATTTCCCTGTAAATACTTTTGTAATATTTTATTATGAATAAAATAAACGGTTTCGATAATATAATGTATCTTTTCATATGATAAAGACGTAATTGACCTTAGAATGATTAGTTATGATACTGTTGCAAAAACGTCGCAACTGACATTGAGTTGTATCAAGACGTCATTCTTAGACTGTTCTTAGTCAAGGTTTACACTATTTGGTTAGTAAAGTAAACCTGTTGAGACTAGTACATGGCGTATACTGAAATCTTGGATTCCAATGGTTTCTCAATGAACAATGAGTCTTGGAGACTCGTATAGACGTGTTAGTGTTTATAACGGATAAATATTGAACGACTCACCGAAGATTCTTAATAGATGCTACACCAACGTCAATAAGAATCTTCTCGGGTTGAGTAGCATAGTGATTCTTTGACCTGAGATACCGCTGTGGATATATGAGATATCCTATATACTTTGATGGCAGTCATGTCACTGACCTATTAAGGTCAAACATGCGCCTGTCCGTTGGGTGTGGACTGATCCTCAGGATATCATGTGTGTATCAAGATAGAATGTGTCAGCTCTGTGTACAGAGCATGGGTATTCAATATGGAATTAGCAATTTGTTAAATCCATAGGCCCGTGGTACACTGTAAAAATGAGTTATAAGTGTTATTAAGAGATTGCTAATAGAAACGTCGACGTGATTATATCTATAGAGATTTGACATTTATATCTATATCTCTAGAATAATATGGAAACATGTGACAGATGGATTATACGTATGCAATGACCTCGACCTGTATGGTTCAATGCATTTATCTATGTTCGTCATAATTTACGGGTGGGTAGATTATAGACACTAAATTGGATTTCGTGACGGATATCCTGAACCTAGAGAGTCTCACTAATGAAATATACTCGTAGAGTACTAGGGCAAATTTTTTGAATAATATTGATTATTTATAAATCGTTTAACGGTTAAACGAAAGATACATGCAAATGGACCCTTTGGTCATTTCCTAATGAATGTGTATTTATATTTAATGTATGATTTTATTAAATACACATTAATTAAATGTCAAAATTTGATATTTGACATTTATCATTAGTATATGTATTTGAGATATATAAAGTAAATATACTACATATATTTGAGATATTTCTAATTAATTATTTATTTTATTGTTAAATTATTAAAGTAATTAAAATATAAAATATATAAATTGATATTTTGGTTAGCAAATGATTAAATATAATTGTTTGACTTTTGTATTTATGATAAAGGTAGTCAAATGGCATTTTGCTTCTTTAAAATTGTTTAGAAAATGAAAATCTCTATTTCTCATTTTTTGTTAGCAAAATTCGGCCATATGACCTAAGTATATAAAGCTTTTTTTTTTCATTTTCTTGATACAAGTCATAGCCTCCAAAAGAAAAACAAAAACATTTTGAGAGAAAATGAGAAGAAACAAGAATCAAATCAAAGAAAGGATAAGATTTAGTAAGCATTTCAACCCTTTCATTAGAGGGAAATTTGTTCCTTTCATTCTTGGCTACAACATGTGTAGTTCTTAGTTTTCTTCTCTTTCTAGTTTATGTTTTTGACGGTTGGAAGCTTTGATGATGGGTGTTTGCATGTATGATATTCAAAGAAAGCTTATAAGGAGTTATTAAGCATACTTATGGTCATTTGATGATCTAGTTGTCATTCTAGAGTTGTTAGGCCACTCATTAAGGACTTCTAATTGTTCTAGAGTTATTTGAAAGTGGTGAGACTTGTTTGGTGTGGTAGAGACTTGATTAAAGTAATGGATTTGTTTAATTTGGTGTAATTTATTCAATTTGATGAATTTATGAAATTAGATTTTATACCCTTTTTCCGAATTTGGGGCTTTTCATATATGTGTTGTGTAATAATGTATATATGATGTACATTTAATTTGGTGTTGATTGGATTTGATCTTGACTTGTTTTGAACAAGATTGACTAAAATGCACAAGTTGGAAATCTTGGAGGGCTTCTCGGCAATTTTATCCTTTTGTGGGTTTTATGTTGCAATTTGTATTTTCATGTATTGGACATGTTAAAATCATTTTGAACTGATTTGGAATCACTCAATTATATTTGACAATTTAAGAACTAAAATGATCAAAATATAAAGTTCTGGGGGGTCTCTCAACAATTACTGAAAAATATGTTTTTTGGTAAAACTTTCAGTTTTTAAGTATTAAGTAATTAGAATAATAATAAGTTTATTGTCATTGCCCAAGAAAAAATATTGAAATCGAAAAATTTTGATTTTTCGCGTTCCACTGCGTTTACCCGGATTTGCCCTCTAAAACCCCAACAGTTTTGATATATGATATCAGAACTTGCAACTGTTGGATAGATACTTGTTCTTTATAAACAGTTGTTACATATTTTAATATGACTAGTACTGTCATTGATGAAGAGATAAACATTAATAAAAATATTTGGTTAAGTAAATAACTTAGAACAATGTTTTATGAGATTGTATCACTTAAACATTATATGCTTATTTCGTATAGTAAATGATGGTATGAAAAATCTCATTTAACCAATTGTCATTGGACCATAAGATTTATTAACTGATACATTAGATGTATGTAGTTTAATGAATTGTAAATTTCATAAGGTAGTTTTCTTTACTTGGTAACTTAGTCAATGAGGTATCATGACTTATTAGTTGCATGTTTCTGATGAAACGCGGATAGAATATTTTGACTGGTTCAAAGATATTCGATCTGAAGTTTTGAAAATTGTATATTTTAAATTCATCGTGAGTCTGTGAATTATTCAGAGATGTTTGATATGATCAAACATATGAATTTATAATAATTAGTTCTAAGGTTATTTAATGAATATGACTCTTACTCAATAATATTCTTCTAAGATTCCATCATGATGGAATTAGTTAGTGGGAGGAATGGAATCTTATATGATTTGATTCGTTTGATATTGAGTGTTACCGGATTAGTTTCAATACTCTTGAGATATGCTCATGTAACACTAATTCATCCATTTAGTTAAGGTTCCATTAGTTTCTACAGTTGCGTAGATGATATGTATAAGTAGAAAATTTGAATCTTGAAAAGTTTGAGATTTGAATCATTCTTTTGTATAATGGTTATATAATTGAAATTACTTACGCCTCGAAGGTACAAGTAAGAGTTTATCATTTATTCTATTTTATAGAATATTATATTCTATTTGATCGAATATCTTTTCTACGCTCCCAAGTAATAAAATTATTTTTTTACTTAGTGTGTAGCATCATATGTTGACTATTGTAGAAATGACTTGACTTATTGAAGTCAAATGTGAGAGTGATAAAATATAAATGGACCTACATAATTAATAATATGAAAAGACCCTTAGACATCTTCCATATAAGTCCAATAGGATGTCAGAATCATTTGTGAAGTATTTGATACTAAATGGTTTTGTTATTTTCTTATAGAAGAAAATTATCTTATATCTTATAATGTGAGTGATATTTGATATTGATTTCGAAAGTGAGCATTAAACCATAGATCTAAGGTTGTTCATATTTTACTACGATCAAGTTTGGAACTTGATTAAGCTTTCGTTATGAATCGTTCATAAAATGTGCAAATGTTTTGTGCAGCAAAAGCAAAGTGAGCTTATTAAAGGTTTGACCTATATAGTATGGCAGTGAGAAATATTATACTCAGTAATATATTATAGATTTTGAAAAAACTTATCTCTAGTCACACTAATTGATCAATAAAGATCTGTTGGTTAATGTTTATATTAAACTATGTATTTTAGTTAGGAATGCAAAGTGGTGTTCCTTAATGGTTTTTTCGAATAAGAGATCCATTGTTATTTCTTTATTTGAACAGTTCATCCTAGAATGGCCCTGGAGTTTGTATTATGCTAAGATCACGGTTTGATATACTAGCTTATAGAGCCTATTGTAGACTCATATGAGCTTTCAGGAAATGTGTGTTCTCTAATTTTGATAACAGTCAGATTGTCTGATTTTATCAAAGCATAGAGAATACAAATGTGATAGTAAGGTTAGTGGAAGCGTACGTATTTCTTTCTTGTGTTATATATCATAACGACATTATCATTATGAAAGTAATAATGAGATGTTTATAAGGTAAAAGGTTTACCTAAGTATTCTTTTCTCTATGATAGCTGTGGAGTTGTCTCTATTGTATTATATATAAGGTTTTATATATGATATAAAACTAAGAGACTTGTGAGGTACTCTCATTAGTCGTGGATCATATATGATCTAATAAATGACACAACAAGACTGACTATTTAACAGTTAGTATGTCTCTTGTATATAGTATTCATCTTTCATAAAAGATGATTCCTTTGTCGAAAGAGTAATTGATTAGAATGTCTAGTCAATCTTATGCATCATAGAATGATGGCATAATGAATACTATATTTTCTGCGATTAAAGATATCAATTTAATCATAATTTTTACGAGCTATTTTTGATATCCTGTAGACCATAAAACATGTTCTTTGTTATCTTGAGATATTAAGAACGAGTTTCTTATTCAGAGAGATATAGTATGCAACCATAAGGTCAGATTAGTTTTGAGTCTAATTATGACGTTAGATGGTCTATGTCATATAGAATAAGAAAAGATATAGTGAGAGTGTCACAGATGATTCTACTATGTTAGTGGAATTAGTTGTAACTTATGAAGTATCGACTTATGAAGTTGCAAAGTGACCTTATAGATTAGAAGTTTTGATATTATGTTGTGCTTGCGGTTGTCTGCATAGTATTTTAGATTTTATCCTATATACATAGACAACTCAGTAGTTGTATCACAATGTTCATGTCGCATCCGCGTTATATTGATGTAAAACTTAGGTTCTACAAAATATGAATGACGCTAGTTAAGGGAAACGTTTGGGTTTGTTGGACAAACTCAATATGGTATAGCAAACCTACTCGTTATTGCTACCTCTTGGATGCTAGGTGAGCTCTTGAGGGCCATGCGCAAAAGATACATATTGAGATATGTATATGATATCGTGGATTGGCACTAGAGAAAGTGGGAGAAATTGTTAGGGTTGGTGCTCGGAGTGCCAATCCGGATCGTATTATTTATGTCTGATTCACGAATATGAACAATTCATTTTTTCCATAATATTACTTACTTAATGGTAGCACCTCTTATTTTTATATACGTATTCGATCTAATTACGATTAGATTGAAACTAAATCTAATTTAGTGATATGTATATATTAGACAAAGACCCACATGATTTACAACGTAGTGCGCAATTACAACATAGTTTGTAATTGACATTAGGAAGCGTCACTATAAGTTGTATATTCTGAAATAAAGTTCCTGGCAAAGATTTAATGACACGGGTCGGTTAGTAAAATCCGCTGAGATCAGTACATGTCGTATATCGAGACTTATTCCGATGGTTTATCCTCATGAACCATGAGTCTTGGGAGACTCGTATAGACGTGTAGGTGTTTATTTGATAAACAATGAACGACTCATCAAATATTTCCTAATATATGGTACACTAATGTCAATAGGAATCTTCTCAAGTCAAGTAGCATAATGGTACTTCGACTTGAGATACCACTATGGATATATGAGACATCCTCCACACTTTGATGGAAGTCACGTCACCGATCTATTTAGATCAGACCTCTGCCTGGGCGTTAGGTGTGGACTGATGCTCATGATATCCTGTGAGTATCAAACAGAATCCGTGATAGCGATCTAGTAAATCCATGGCCGTGGTATACTTCGAAAGTGAGTTCCGAGTGTTATTTAGAGATTGTATATTTGAAAGTCGACTATATTATACCTTAGAGATTTGACGTTCCTATCTATATCCTCAGTATAATATTGATAGCCTGTGACGGAAGGATTATACGTATGTAATGACCTCGACTTGCATAGTTTAACGAGATTATACATCGTCCTCATAATTTACGAGTGGGTGAATTATAGACACGAAATTTGATTCCGTGACAGATAAACCTAAACTTATAGAGTCCCACAATATGAAGTGTACTTGTTGAGCACTTGGGCAACGCGTTATGCATAATACATATTATTCATAATACTTAATCAGATTAAATGAGTTAATTGGAATCGTTTAAACGGTTAAACGGAAATTCATGCATTATGGGATTTTAGTAATTAATGTGTATTTGTATTTGATACAAAATTTGATTAGATACGTATTAATTAATTGTCAAATGAGATTTTGACACATGTCATTAATATATGTATTTTGTTATTTAATGTAAATAAAAATACATATATATATATATTTATATTAATTAATTATTTAGTTATTTAATTATTAAATAATTAAATAATTAGAAATTAAATATCATATCCATAAGTAATAATTAGTATGATAAATGGTGAGATATTATTGGTAACAAATGGCATGACTTTTAAGCTTGGAGTATTCAAATTGAATAAGTAACTTAAGCTTGATTTTTCAATTAGATTAAAGTCAACCAAAATGACCAAAATACCCCCCAAATTTCGGCCACCCTAGGTATTTAAAGTGAAAATTTTATCTTTCTCTTTCACTTTTGCTCCATGGCCGAGACCTCCATGTTAGAAGAGCTCCCAAATTTTCTTAAAGAAACTTGAAGAGAAAGTGAAGAAATCAAGAAGAAAGTTTAAGGAAATTAGGAGATTAGGAGATTTTGAGGTAATCTTTAATAATCTTAAACTTAGAAAGCTTGTTTCTTATTCTTGAGCATCTAGAATAGTTCTAGGGTTTCGTTCTTTCTTAGATTTTGGGGCTTTTGATTTGAAGGATGGGTTTGGAGGCTAGATGCATGTGTGAAGTTAGATTGAATAATATTAGTGTAATATTAGTTCAATTTTATCATTGGATGACTTGTTGCCATTCTAGAGTGTTATGACCACTCTTATAACTCCTAGAATTGTTCTTAAGTTCTTCATTGGTGGTGACTTTCATTGGTGTAAATATTAATATGATTAATGTTGAGAAAATTGGATTTAAAACATGAAAAATGATATTTTTGGCACCCATATCAGATCTGGAAATTCTGAAATTTTTTTGATGAAAAAATATGTTATTTAAATATATTGGATGTGTATTGGGCATTGGAATAATTGTCGGAAATTGTTTCGGGGTGAAAATATACGAAAATAGCGAAAGACGGTGTTACCGGGTGATTTTTAGGCTTACCGAGTAACGGCTGTCCAAACTGTGAATTGGTCGTTGTTCGGGCAACCCATGAACTGCCCAAGTACTATTGGGGCTGACCTGGGCAGTCCCTGTGTAATGGTTGGTCGGTTCGGGCAAAAATATGTTTTATGGTATTTTACGGAAAAACGTTTTCGTAAAAGATTCGCAATGTTTTCTAAATTATTGATATTGTTATTTGATAACAAATATAATATGTTTAGGTGAAATATGAATGAATTATTCATATTGGATATTGATTAATTTATTTGGTAAGTTTAAAATTTTTTAAAGTTACGATTCGCTCGAACCGCCCTTTTCCGCTGCAACTTTGAGAAAACCCCAACAGAGGGGTGGTCGACGCACCCTTTAGCCAGTCGCATCGGTTGGCGATGGTTGGCAGGCTGCCGGCGCGACCATGGCTCGTCCAAATTGTGTTTGGGGAAGGGGGTCGTGTGAGGTGTTTAGGAAAATTATATCATTTTGGAAATTTTTGGAAACTATGGGGTATTTATTGAAATTTTTCTAAAAATTACATCCTGGCCCCCGTGAAATTACTTCAGGTATCTGCCATAGGATTTTATGGAAATTTATATTTTTGAAGCCCTTTTGATACAAATTATAAAAAGTGTTCGACACGAAAGTTGTTCGTCTCAGAAAAACGAGTCTGCTGGTTCATGAATCAGCTTAATCGGAGTTTGTTTGCTATTTTAATAGCCGAAATAAGAAATTTTACGTGTATAACAAAATAAAAAGAAGTCGCATAACTGGTTCTCGAAACCACACGTTTTCCAACACGATGAAGCTTTACATTAAAATGTTTCGACTTATTTCCCAACACATAAACTCTTATTTTCGAATAATATCATGTTCTAAATTCTTAACTTTAATTCGGAAACCTTCCATTATTGTTCCAAAAAACTCGGGATATTACATAACAAAGCATAATTATTGCAAAACATTCCGCAGGTATATCAAAATTTCTAAAATTCTCAGAATTATGCAACATATGTCCCACCACCTAGGAAAACTCTTGAGGATATCTTACATATATTCATCGAGAAACAGGAAGCCATTAACAACCAAAATGTGAAAACATTGAGTGAATTGAAAGATGCATTTTCTAAATTCACATCTCCATTAACCATTCATCAGAAAGTTTCCTGCACAACCATAATTGAACCCTCGGAGTCATCGAAATCCCCTAAGAGGGTAGTTTTGGCAGTCAACACATAAACTAAGTTAAATCAGTTATCACTTTTCGCAGTGGTAAGGTCTTCAAAAGACCCATTCTTGCACCTTGTAAAGTTGAAAATAAGTCAGCTTTAGAGGCTAAGTAACGGGTTGATGAACCAACGCCTATCGTTGAGAATAACGATTTTTCACATGCACCTTCAATTCCTTAAACATTGAAAAATAAAGAAATTAAACTATTCTCCATAAATATATGAAATAT
>SKCR01007620.1:0-24621 GCA_019454045.1 Zanthoxylum bungeanum | reverse complement strand
AGATAACCGGTTGTGATCACTGGTTTGAAACATTCATTCATTTATAGTTAAAAAAACTAAAACCGTGTAAAGAAATGTTAAAAAATGAATTATATTATATCATAGAGAGTTGGAGATAGGATATGAGATTCTTTTTGATTTATTACTAAAAAAATGGTTAATGATTGTAGCATAGACCAATTTATTTAAATTGAAAGGTGTAAAAAATTTATTTCAAAAAAGAAAAAAAAATAAAAAATAAAAAAGAATCCACTTGAAAGAATCTTCATGGCATTCCACCATTGGAGTGAGCACTTTAGTTTAACAAATGGTGTAAAGCATTTTTATGCATAGCTATCTTATCTCTAAGTGGATTTTATTTCACATAAAAATGAGTGGGGTGGGGTGGGGGGGCAATTTTTAACAAGTTATTTTAGAGTATAAAATTGATAAATATCTACATAATCATCATGAAGATAAAATGTTAATCAGGTGGCAATATATTTAATCCTTGGGGAAATTTAAAAGTAGAAATTGGACATTCTTTTTGTGGCAAAAGTGCACATTCTTTCAAGAAAATAATATTAGCTTCTTCCTTTTTTTTCTTAGTTTCTACTTACTAGTTCCAATAATAATATGCTTAATTTTTTTATGTCTGTCTCTCTCTAATCATATGGATCTAAAAATATTTGGCTCTCTCCTTATTATTTTTGGCCCTTTTTATAGTTTGACTTAATACATTTTTTTTTTTAAAAAAATGCAAGAAAATGTACCAAACTCAAGAACAACTTGGTTGGAACAACCAACTTCTTGTTTATTTGAACAAGCAATAGGACAAGTAATTTATTGTATCTTATACTTAGGACTTGTAAGTTTATTTAAAAGATTAATTACTTAATTATGCATGCCATGCATTGTTTTAATATGATTGAATCTTCAAAAGCACTTCAAATGATCAGAATATTTTCACTAGAAAATTAGAAATATCGACAAAACACTCGATCGATTTGTTTTTGTTTTTTTGTTTTTGTTTTTATTAAGTAGTCCAATTATGGACCTTGGATTGGAGGGCCAGAAATATGAAGAATCATTAGTTATTATCCATTAATAAAGAGGTGAAGTGACAAAGACAAGAAAAGCACATGGGGACAATGCCATTCACCTAACTATTTTCTTTCAACCAACTATTTTTAACTTTCTCATTCAAGAATTGGTACCACCAACTAAGGTGGTTCACAAAATGGGGTCGGGTCAAATTTTTTAAAATTTTGTGAGATCCGTTCGGATCGGGACACGCGAATGTCAAATCCAATCGGGTGCGGATTGGGTCGGGTCGGAGAAAAAAATAATTTTTTTAATGAATTAATTATTTTGAAATATAAATATTAATTATTTTATGTCCCAAAAATTATTATATATATATAATTTTAATACAACAAAAATAATAAACAAATGAAATAAAAGTAAAACTTAAAAAAAAAAATAAATTTTTTAGAAAAATAAATTTTTTTTAGAAAAATAATAAAAATACTATAGGATCGGGTCGGGTTTTAGTATCAAACCCATTGCCCAACCCGAAAATTTCGGGTCAGGTGGAAAATTTATAATTTTTTCAGACCCGCGCGGGTCGCGTCAGATCACGTCGGATCGGGTCGGGTCGCGAGTTGACCCGACCCTATGAACATCCCTACCACCAACAATGGTTAGGTTAATTATAATAACATTTGCATTAACATGTCTTTTATTTGTATATTTTTTTTTACATCTTTCATTTTTTTTTCTTTTTTGGGATTCATTTGCATGGCTCAAATGAATTTAGTTTGTATGCCTTTAATGATAAAAGTATATCCGGTGCGCATAAGGTTTTCATTATATACATAGTTTGAGGAAGTTTTTGATGTATGTAATATTATCCCTATTTTTTTTTTTACACGGATTATTTCTGAAATTTGAACCCTAATCCAAACAAATAATAAATTCACTTGACTATCGCATTACACATCACATTCAAATAGTGTAATTTGAGTTGATGAACATTGCAAATCTTGAGAAAAATTTATATGGAAACAAGTCTTATAGGATCGTCCAATCAATAAATGTCACGTGTCCAAATTTCAAAATAATTACGACACATCACAATCACTGATTGAGATGGTCCCTATAGAACCGTCCCATATAATATATTCTTCTTGATCTTGGGTCTATAGTGTAACATCGTGTGTCTATGTGACTAATATATAGCCCATATAGGACATGAAATGGTAACCAATCCAATTCTATATAGTATAATTTGAGTCAGTCAACATTGCAAAACCTTAAAATAAATGTGGGATATGTCTAATTAATTAGAAGGAAAATGCACACATAATCTTGTTATAAAATGATAGTTTGACGATCATAATCTCCAATTCTGTCCCTATGCATGTGGTCTTTTATATTGGTCTCTTCAAACTTTGAAATCTCAAATGGGATTTCATTTGTAATTTTTTTTTGTCCTTCCCGCATATAAATTAATTTGAAAATCATGTCAGCATTGCAACTTCAGATGGCCAATATTCAGTTTTCGATTTTGTATGAGAAAATCCAGAACTTTGGATTATTATTATTATTATTATTATTATTATTATTATTATTATTATTTTATTATTATTATCATTATTTTGGAATTCTTGGAAACCCTGCCGCCAAACTACCCATTCCGGACCAGGTAAAACCATTAGCTGTCACAGGCTCTTATAAGACACGTATTCCCTGGATTCAAACTCAGAGGTTAAATCATGAGCCCTACACCATCAAATCACGTCTCTGGAGGACATTATTATTATTACTGCTAACCCACGCCCAAAAATAGCTCAAGCATAAGCTAATAACAATACAAGTAAGACTGGTGCTTGGTTCCATCATCAATATATTGCACCGAGTTTTTTTTTTTTTTTATTGTATTTAAAAAAAATATATATACGTTACATATTTTAAGTGTTCAGTAATTTTTAAAATAATCTCGGTGTTCCATTTCATTTTCTAGTTTTTCTTTATATCTCAAGTTTTAAGAGACTTGGGAAATGTAACTCATAACTTGAGACATGTATGGAACAATTTAGAAAATAATATGAAAAATTTGATGTGAGGTATTGATAAGTTAATACACCAAAGTCTCCAAAGTCGTGACTTGGTGATGTAGAATTCAAGATCTGACTTTGAGGTTTTGGATTCGAATTCATAGAGTGCGTTTCTTATAAGAGTCTGAGATAACCGGAGATTTTACTTGCTCCGTTTAAAACCAAAAAAGATAATTTAACGATGAAATTTCTAACGAATCCAACAAAAATAAAAATAAAAAATTTAATACATTGAAATTTACAAGACTAAAAGCTTCTACGCATCACTGAAACATGTTTCAACACAATGCATGCGCCTTCGGCAGGTATCAGCTAAACAAAACCATCGATTGCTTTATAACTTTTACTTAAAAATCAGCTTGTAAGAAAAAGAACCCAATCTCTTACGTAATTAATGTGGGATAAACGGATTATAATATTTCAGGAGAAGCTCAATCTCTACATCAAATAAACCAGATCGATTTGGGGACTGCACTAGTGGCCAATATGAGAGCAAAATCTCAATGATTTCATTTTGAAATTGTAATATAACTTTATGCAATTCCCCAATGGTACTTATTGGAAAAAATAAAATAAAAATAGCATGATTTGTTATTTTGAAACATGATTTTAAGTGGGATCCACTTCATGAAAATAAGAGATTATGAGTGATTAGAATTCTCCTCCATGAGTATTTTGAAATTATATATTTATATGTTCAAAATGATATTCGAGTGAATATGAATTTGTCTCTCAAAATCTTCTAAATATGTTAGCATGAAGAGGAACCCTCTACAATGAGCCTCAAAGTTCAGCTTTCTTTACAGCTACAGGGAATCATTTTGTAGAATCTTGATTCTTGAGAGGAAATTAATTGTTCCAACTTATGTTTCATAGCTGGTTTAGGCAAATAGCTTCAATAGTGTGTAATAAAATTGCTTTTAGCATTGCACCATGTATGAAACAAATGCAAAGTACAGGAACAAATGCTTCTGGAGATCTATAATACAAAACACACTAGATAAATAATTACTTTTCAAGTTCCACAAACTTTCACCGACTCCTCTTTACTTGTCAAAGACACTACAAAATTAAGTTCAAAGGAAGCAGAAATAGCATCTCATGCACATTTCATATTTGTTCACAAAAAAAATAATAAAAATAAAATAAAAAATCCCTAAAGTCGCAGAACATATTACAAAGCTTGGTGGCGAATCGGCCTTGGGAGTGACACTGTAACCATTAATTAGTTTTGTAA
This sequence comes from Zanthoxylum bungeanum, assembly GCA_019454045.1. Lineage (NCBI taxonomy): Eukaryota > Viridiplantae > Streptophyta > Magnoliopsida > Sapindales > Rutaceae > Zanthoxylum > Zanthoxylum bungeanum. The sequence continues at coordinate 20,286 of SKCR01007620.1, read as the reverse complement.
ATTAAACTGCATCAACACCTATGAAGGTTCATTCCACCACCACTCTGTGATGCACGTGAGCTTTCCTGTAGCTTAATCTTCTCGAACAGATACTGCTTCTCGGCTTCAGCCTCACTCAAGCGAAGCTTCAGATAGCTGCTGGCATATTCTTCCTCCGATTTATCTGTTTTGGCTAGAGCAATCCTCTGGAGTCTGTCGGCCTCTCGTTTTGCCTCATTGGCTTTGAGTTGGAACATATCAGCCTCTGCTTGTTTAAGCCTCACAATTTTCTCCAACTCTTCTATCTGCAGCTTCTTTTTTTGCCTCTCCAGTTTTAATTCCGTTACTTCCCTGGCCTTGTCTTCGAGCTCACGGTCACAAGCCTCGAGAGATAAACGAGCTTTCTTAAACATCCTCATCTTCTCATCAGCTACCATTTCCATCTTTCTTATAGCCTCCTGTACGACATCTGCAATTCGGTTGCATGCCTCGTGTGGAGCAATCAACCTCCCACCTTCCCCGTTTTCCAGGCTCTTCGGAGAGTCGACCTCAAGCTCTTCATATTAATACCAAGATACATGAAAAACAGTTCTATATGAATCACATTCTAAAAGCACAAAAGAGAGATTCAAACACATTAAGAAGCCAATCTAAGTATATAAGCATCCCAATAAAATCTGAGCCAGATGTCAAATAAATTAAAAACAATACAACGGTCCTAAAGAGGCCATGACAGATGATGCAGCCAAAAATAACTTGCATCTAGAAGAAAAACATCTCATACCTCAGATTCAGATTCTGTAAATTGGGTAATGGGACATGCAAAAAATGTTGTTGAATGGCAAGGCAAAGTACAATCTATATATCAGGAGGTCAAAGGCAGAAGAGAATATGCCAGCATGTAATGCATTTAAATTGAGATAACAGGACTTCTAAGTTTCCATCCTAGCCAACCCAGCAACTTTCTTTCCAAGCAGGTCTATAAAGAATGAAGCATATCGGTATCAATTCATAAAGATGGTATAAAAATGGGTCACTCTCTATTCCCCCTACATACCCATTTAAACCACAGATTTTAAGCTTCAAATGGAAATAAGAAAAAATAATCAAAACTCCCAACTCCCAACTCCCAACTCCCAACAGAATTAACACATTAACTTCAATGATAAACGTAAGGGACTATTCTGTCATATCTATCAATTTCACACTACCTATATTGCTGGCTGGCACTGTTTAGAGTTTGTACTTCACAAAGCCCATATCATTAATTTGTGAAAAATAATATACTCACCTAACAGGGAAAGATGATTTAAATCCTTAGAAAAGTTCATACCTTGGAAAAACATCAATATTCCCCTGCAGGCCATCGACTCGAGTAGTCCACCCTTCATTTTTTCCAGAAGATCCTCACACTTCCAATAGAGTTTCCTCCCTCTAGGATCTTCACTTCCCCGAAAGATCCTACTAACAAAATCAAGTTCCCTCATAAGAGCTTCCCGGTCCCAGGCTGGTGCACAATGTTGGAAAACATCTTTAACCCAGCCGAGCAGCTCAGACGTCCTGTTGCAAGCCCGGCACCTGAAAAGCATCTCAGAGGGACCTGCTCCACTTTTAACAGAAGGGCCCATACAAATTTGTCCATCACGAATTGCACAATCTGTGTGGGTCCAATGAGAACACAAATCGCAACCGATCCAACGGCAGGTGTTCACTTCAAAATCAAACTTGTTACAGATTACACACATGCAAAGATTGCAGAATCCATTCCTTTTGGAGCATATTTCACAGGTACAATCATCAGCTGGAAGCTGGTTTTGACATGCTATATTTCTGCATCTCTTGTACACAAAGACCTCAATGAGGGATGTTTGAGATAGACTAATATTTGGATGCAAAAATGCCTGAATTCCAGAATTTATTGCAACAAGGATTTCCAGCTGTACCCGGTGGGCCCTTATCAATGTCTTTGCTGTTAAATCTGGTCTACTCTGAACAAGCCTTTGTAGAGTCAAAAACTCCCCCCTTTGTTGTGAACCACCATTTCCTTCAAGAATAGCTCGAAGTCCATTCTTTATCTCTTCCAGAAACTCTTCAGGCAGACGATTCATCTTTTCTGAGACTACATCAACTCGCTCTCTTGCTATCTCCCGAAGAGAGATTTTATCTGCACTTGAAACACGATGAATTACTGATTGCTCAGGACAGTCAATCTCAGTCTTCCCATTTTCCATCTTCTTTGCATTGACAGCATCAGCAGTAGGCCAAGTTTCTCGTGAACTGGCACTCTCAGTTGGGGACTCGTGAATGTTGTCCGAGTTGGATCTGGGTTCCTGCCCATCAGGGGACAGCATGGGATCGGAAGTCACAAGTGAGAGTGAAGTTTGTAGTCCTCCAGATCGTGGTTGCTGACGTGGAGGTAGCATCTTCGATGAAGATTGGTGGTGTATGTTTGACCCTGATGATGTACCCATCAACTAATCTCTCTTACACTCTGCATGTCCCAAACAGAAATTCTACTTATTATCACCCTCACTACTGAATAACATACAACTTGCATAGAAATCAAGTGAGTTTTTGGAAACAAAAACACACTAATGGTTACCGGAGAGCAACAAGTTAAAGTTAAATATAACTTCTTATTGTAACCAATGTTTGTGCTATTTAAGCACCAATTAGTCAGTGCTTAATCGCAAATCGCTATTTGAGTAATTCTATCCGGCCAATTTTGACCGCTTTAAACCAACACCGATTTTTGGGTGACTTTAACCGATTAATTGGTCAATTTCCGATTTTTGATTTCTCAAAAATCGTCTGAATTCATTTTTTTAATCTGTTTTTAATTTTTCAATATTTTTTTTTGGAGTTTTGATTGATAATTTTGTGGGAAAAGGAGAATGATTTCTATTAAAAACATGTAAATGAGTGAGAATATATTTCGATAAGAATTATTATCGAGATAATAACATCAAAATCTTTAATTAATTACATTTTCTTATATAAGGATGAATTTTTCTATTTATATCAAAATGATCCACATTCATACTGATTTAACTAAAAAACTCTTAAATTGTTTAGCATTTTATAATCATAAATGACTGACTTCAGTGATTTTTGGAAGTCTTGAGAGATGATTTTTGAATTTTTTTATTCTCAACCATGCGAAATGCAAATTTACTCTTCCTGATTAATTTCCGACTAATCCACGATTATTTCCGGTTAATCACAAATCGCTCAAATCGCTCCAACCGATTTCCGATTAACAACCTCGAGACAGACTAGAAGTCAGATATATTGGCTTTCCTAGTTTATATTAGGCAGTGCGTGTTTATAATAGATAATAGTTCTGAGCAGTAGCAATCATCTCCACAAATAACTACCTCATTGTAAATATTCCAATTTATCAACTTTTGACAAGATAAATCTATAAAACCTAAAGCCACAAATTTACTTCCCAATTAATTAAATTTTTTCTTAAATATAAATTCTTTAATTGCAAAAGTAACTTTCTACACATGCAAGTATTTAATAAATCAATATCAAAACAAGCAGTCAAACTAGATTCAAGCTAAACTTAAACCGTAGTTAAATGAAAATGAAGAATAAAGAAGCAACACAAATAAAAATAAAATTTTTAATTAATCAATGAACTAAAATCACAGGAGCATCACCAGATCCAAAGGAGAAGACAAACATACTAAATAAACTCTCTGTAATCACCTGTTTGGTTACTGAGAAAACGCAGGAAAACATGAGTAGAAGTTTTCGAATCTAGAATTTCTAATCATTATAAACTACAATAAAATTAATAGGGTCAACTGAAAAAGAGAAGTCAAAAGTTTTCCGTTTTCCCAGCAACCAAACAAAAAAACATAAAAAAAATTAATTAACAGAGCAAACAGAGTACTCACGAGAGAGAAAATTGAGCTGATTGCCAAAGGAAAAAGAATACAAAAGAGAAGAAAGTATTTAAAGAATAGAAAGAGGATGAATTTTGACCATTTTGCCCTGGAGAGGACCGTTTTTACCGGAGAACCCATGGATAAAAAAGTCAACATAATTAGACAAATAAATTGAAAGCAGACGAGACGGGTGTGTTTTTTTAAAAACATTGTTGGAACGATGAGATGACCGGCCCAGCCGGTAGTATTCTGGAGAGTTGACCGGTTGGCACGTCTCTTTTGCCCTGGCGTGGTGACTTGTCATATGACTTTTGTCAGCGATCAGTCAAAGGGGGCAAATGTAATTTTATCTTCCAAAACGCGTTTTCTTAACATAAGACCAGACCAACTGTCATATATATATTTTTACAAGTGGGTCTGAAGATGTTTAAGTACGTACAATACAAAAATTCAGTGGTTTGGTTTTCTCCTCTAATTAAGGAGACTTCTTTTCTCTATATAAGCTTTCATAAAACTTATATCTAATTAAGCGGCGAATAAGGAAAAAAACATAACGTCTACTCTATTTTTTTTTTTTTTTAAATCGTTGGAAATCCCACCACCAAATCACTCATTCCGGATTTAAATAGAGCAGGTAAAATCTCCGACTGTCACATGCTCTTACAAGAAACACATTCCCTTGATTCAAACTCAGGACCTCAAGATGAGATCCTAAACCATACACCACCAGACCATGCCCATTGGGGACAAAAAAAACATAATGTCTACTTTTTTTTTTAAATCGTTGGAAATCCCACTACCAAATCACTCATTCCGGATTTAAGCAGAGCAGATAAAACCTCTGACTGTCACATGCTCTTACAAGAAACGCATTCCCTGGATTCAAACCCAGACCTCAAGATGAGATCCTGAACCCTACACCACCAAACCACGCCTCTTGGGGACAAACAAAACATAACGTCTACGCATAGCCATTCTTTTATTATCTATATAAAAGTTATATATTTTAGGAAATTTGGCAAAACTAGCCAAAAAAATTATCATTTGTTAAAATAAGCCACAACGTTTAGGTTTAGTCAAAATGATAATTTTTCCGAAGTAGACTTCGAAGAATCCAAATTCTCATGAGGTCAACAATCGAGAATTTGTATGAAGAGGCACTAGCGATCCTGCAAAACGAAGGTAAAGTGAGGGGGGAGTTTCTAACCACCGGTGTGGTGGGCGCCATAGGCGCTCCGATGCTCAAGTCAGTTGTGAGGACGAGTGGTAAATAGTGGAAGAGAGAGGTATGAGGTTACACTGACCTATGTGGGCTGCTGTGAGTGCGGTGGTCCGATGTTTAGAGGGGTAGAATACTCCGAGAGCTCAAGTAAGAATGCTTCAGCTCTAATAAGGATGCTTAGGCCCTCTAGTAAGAATATTGAGGCCTCCATTTATTATGAATTTTATATCATTTTATATGCCTGAAGGATTTGTTTTTCTGGTTGGCACATGGGTTGCATTTATGGGGTGGGATCCATAACGCGTTTTAGCATTCATCTTTCGGTGATGAGATGAGTCAATTGAATGTGCCGGAGATTAATCAAAGTGAAGTGATACTTTTTCGGTGGAAAACAAATTGGCTGCTTGACATTGGGGCCTTCACTGAAATATGGGCGAGACGCAAATGGTTCAGGCCTTTGGTCAAACCTTGGTCTGGAAGCCATTTAAAGGAATTTGGGCATTATCTGTTATTAGGCCTGGGCGAAAAGATAATTATATCTTTGGCCCATACAATTTGTCTCATACTCTCTAAGTCAAGAAGTCATTAGCTTGTAGAGTATTTTGACGAGTATATCGTTTGGGGTCGGTATAGGTGTACCTGAGCGTTGATGTCGTTTGGACCCGTCAAATGTCATACCATATTGATGGAGCAAAATAAATATCAAGGACGATCCTCAACCGACCAGTCCTGGATGATGATGTTACTTGGTCCTGGAATGATCCTCGATCGACCCGACCTGGGTGTCGATGTTGCTTGGACCTGCAAAGGTCATATTTAAAGAAAACAAATAAATATTAGGAATGATCCTCAGTCGACCAGACATGATGATGATCTGGGAGACTGTTACTAGCTATGGGGAATGTTCCCATCAACTAGGCTAGATGAAGTTCCAGGTCTTGATTTTGACTCAACAAGAGCCAAATACATATCAAGGATGATCATTGGTCGATGATAAGCGGTAAATATATCATTATTTACCGTCTCTTTTACTTAATATTTTGTATGGTTTCTTGAGTTTTGTGAATATTTGGATGTGTTTTGTGTTATTTTGTAGATAAATAAAATAACAGGACTCTCTGGGGCTAAAACATCGAGAAACAGACAAAAAGGGCACAAATATAAATTTCGTGCTAAAATACGTCGTTTGCTAAAACGCGCCGTTGCTAAAATATGCCGCATGCTATCATGCGTTGCTAACATGCGCCAGACACATGTCAAAATCAGAGAAACTTGCTATCATGCGCACTTGCTAACATGCGCACTCCACATGTCAATATCACAACAATCTGGCTAACGTGCGCCGGACACGTGTCATCATCTCATATTGCCGACAATCCACGTCATTGCTGACGTCAGCATCGCGACGCGACGTCGAAGCATTATTGAGTTGCCGATGCAACCGAAGCCACGTGTCACGATCCCGTTTAATCATCTGCACGTCGCGACGCACAAATGGTTCTGCATCACGACGCACAAAGGGTTCTGCATCACGACACGCAGGGCAAAATTTTCACTATAAATAGAATCTGAAATCAGAAGGAAAATTCGTACCTTCTTCTGGGGATTTCCGTAAGAATACTAAGAAGATTGTATCTTGTTTGTTTATTTACAACTTTCTGTATTTAATTTATTTTATTTTACGTAATAATTCTTTCTTTATTTTACTTTTCAGTTTTTATTTTTACTGTTTAGAATGAGGAGGTAACTCCATTCTATTGGGGTAACAGGTTAAGCTTTTATTACTAATATTTAGATTAATCTCCTTTAATTATAATATATAAACTATTTAAAACCTGACTTAATGGTATACCGCCTTTATGGTCAGTTGGACTTAATTAAATTGATTTTAACCTGACTAAATTGGATACCGCCTTTATGGTCAGTTGGAATTAATCATAAATTTGACTAAATCAGGATACCGCCTATATGGTAGGTTGATAATTATCACACAAAGTTAATATATTATAATAAGGGAGATATCTAAAATAGAAGTAATAAAAGTGGATCCTCTAACCCCCAGTATTTTCTTTACTGTTTTATTTACCTTTTTAATTTCCAGCTTTTACTTTATGTCATTTTCTTTATTTAAGCTTTTACTAGTCATAAATTTGTGTTGTAACTAAACCCGTTATCTGGGGTTGTGATGAATTCTAATATCACCGGTTTATAAGGGGTTATTTTACAGTTTGGGTAATATAAAAGTCTATTTATTGAGCCTTAAGCTTAATGCTTCTTGTTAACTGACCATTAATAAGATTGATTTGGTAAACTTAAAATGAACTTGGAAAAGAGATTTTAGGTTTCAGCCTTAGACTCAATAGCTCCCGATCTCCCTTAAGGATAGATAACCCTTAATAGATTTCCTTACATGATAGGAATATACCTGTCGGGCGGGGGTAGCCTTAATTGGAACTTAATCTTAATAAATGCAGGTAACTTGGTTGACATAGGGATATGATTAATTGGGTTATACTGGGTATTTGCATCTGACCATCGGAAGAGACTTTTGCATAAATTCGTGTTCCAGGTTAATAAACCAATATATTGCACAAACGTGAAATAACCACTTCATATTTAAAAAGATATTGGAAGGATTCACAACTCTGGATAGTTTAATAATATTGAATTTTCCTTTAATTTACTTTCGCGCTATTTTATTTACTTGTTTTAAGTTTAAAATCAACATCCAATCAACAACCAATCTATTAGATACTTGTAAGCATTTAACTTCAAAAATTGATAGTTTAGGTATTAAGTCCTCGTGGGATCGATATATTTTATACTACTTGAATGATACATGCGCTTGCGTTATACGTGTGTGATCACGCCGATCAAGTTTTTGGCGCCGTTGCCGGTGACTTATTTGTTGGGTTTCTCTAAGGTCCCAAGGAACATTATCAAGCAAGAAACAACATGTGAATACATCAAGGAGGTGCAGAATACTTACATTGAGCGGTTGAGGCGATGCGATGAAGAACAAAATTTTTTTAAGCCCTTTGAGACTCCTCCAAGGCTCTCGGCACTCACTGGTTTTGCTCCTCCATTTTCGGTCCAAGCTCCAAGCTTTTGGGTGGTTATTCCAAGCTCACAAGTGCGGTTCCCTATCACCTTCGCAAGACCCCGAATGTGTGCTAGCACTTGGTAATTTTTGCCACAAAAATCACCCTTGCACTCCTCTTCATTCTCGGTAGTTTGGCAGAAAACAGAAGAGGAAATCAGCCCATTGGGTGTGAGAGAAGAAGAGAAGAGTGTGAGAGAGATGTGTTGGTTGTTGTTAAAATTGTATTAGTTAATTGTTTTCAAAAAACAAATAAACATATACCATTTTTCCTTATCCAAAAAGTCAAAGCATTAAAGCTTTGCCAACAACCACCATCAATCACAATGACTAGTTGTCACATCACTCAAAGTGACTAGACATCACATCAATCGATTGACTAGTGATTTGACGCTTGATGTGACTTGTGGGCCGCACTTTAATTCAAAATGTGAGTGCGCCCGCAAACACTCCCGGGCTCGGGTTCGCTAAATCCAAATTAACGATTTTTCCGTTGCGACGTAATTAAATAATTATGCCTAGCAAAATCACTATTCACATCGCTAACGAATTAATTCTAAATTAACTCGTTCGCCTGAATTAAAATATAATTTCAATTCCGCGTCGAAATCCAATTTCGTATAATATATCGAATATATTATTTATCGATTAATTCCAAATTAATCGTTTTCTCTCTTTAATTGATATTTTATCCCAGATAAAATATCTCCGTAATTAATCCCAGATTAATTTTCTCTCTCTTATAATTAATCCCAGATTAATAAAGTGCGAGTCATACGTCATCGGTGAATCTTCGGGAAGCGACCCATGAGATCCCCGGATATGTTGGCAGTAAATCTGGTCGTCGGACTATCCGAACACGTGAGTACCTAGTACTATGTTTATACCGATTTACAAGACAATGTTGGCTTCTAGCAAAGCGCCATGACTACCCAATTCTCCAGAAATATCCTTACAGGAATATGTGATCTATATCAGGCGTAGTATACGTAGTATTGCGTATTTCGATCCAGCATCGGATGTCACGTGCAAGGCCTGGGGCTGGAAATGTGTCTGCCCCGTACGAAGCACATATCGGATCTCTGGTAACTAGTCTCTATAATCGGATAAACATGACCTAGTCATAATATCCCGATAGCTGTAGCATATAAGAGAACAAGTTCCGTATCCTGCGTGATCATCATCTCTACTATGACTGGAGTGATAATTCCATCTCGACATCACACCCAATACACTACGATTCTCAATATACCCAGAAGAGGCGTACATTGATTGTCGCAAGTATTAGCGGTGCAAGTCTCAGGTTAAGACAAAATACACCTACCCTGATTCGGACTTCCATAGACACATAGTCATACTACCAATGGAATTCCGAGGGGTCTATCCAGAGCGAAGCTGTTTCCCGTACCATCGGTAAAACACAACCTCCTACTACACTTGCATGAGTATCCTATACCCAAATATATGAGAACTATGCCGTTATGCCCTCACAACGCGCACAAGTGTAATACTAGTCTTTTACGCATTATCGATGTCCGATCTCGATAATACTCTGACTATGGATATTTAATTATTAAACCTTTATGGATTGATACTGTCTCATATCATCTCAATCCAAGAACTAATCATATGGACCTTTCATCATTTATAAATCTTGGTGATCTAATCATAAATGATAAAAGAGTATTTTCCTTTGTCACATAGTTAATTTGTACAACAACACCATGATATGTACAAATAGTGACGCTATGGGTCATAATTGTCCAGCACAATATGTACTTTGAGTACTTATTCGCAAAACGAGTTTGACTCGAGCAAAATTAAATCGTTGTTTGAACATTGGATGGTCAGTAATTATCAGATTAATTAATTTGATTAGATTGATTGATAACATGCTTGTGTGAATACATGGTTGTGATGCATGAATAATGTATATCAGATGGATATTAGATGGGTGGGGCAATTTTAGAAATTTTGTAATAAATTTGGAATTTATTAATTGGACCTGCGTGTCCAGCCTTATTACCTCATTATTATTTGTATTCTCTTCTCACCTATTCCCCTCAATGTAAATGAGGTTTCTTTATAAGTGTAATGTAACAGGTAGAAGAAATATTTGTGCTAGCGGGAGAGAGAAGTGAGAGATTTGATCTAGGATCAATGTGTAAAGTATCCATCCGCATATCATTATTATTTTACATACGCGCTTTATTATGTGTTTAGAATGCATGTTTAAGGGTGTATGATGATGAGACCTTAATAAAGATAATAAATTGGTTGCTAATTTGCACTCGAAAAACCCTCGCAAAATATTAAGCGTCTTTCCTTCCATTGAGTGATTCTCACTCAAGATCCGAGACTGGCATTGGCTTGTTGGCCAAATTCAAGGCCTTTGTCCGTCGAGGATGTGTTTGAATCACGAAGGCTTTGTTCCATATCAGTGTCTTGTCCAAGTTGTGGTTTGTTGGCCAAAGTCAAGACCACTTCTTGTCCATCGACATTGATTACGAAGCTTTCCATGGTCAATGGGTCGCGCTTAACTGGGATCACTAAGTTTGTTGTGCCAAAGCCAAGGCTTAGTTGATTCAGAGGAAAAAGGTTAGGTAATACATTGGATGTATTGGCATATATAAGATATATGTTTCGGACTTGGATGTCCCCTTACTGGATCTAGGAATTGGATTGGATCCAATCGATCTTAGAGATCTACCTAGTTAATTATCATACAATTTGTTGGCCAAAGTCAAGATTGTGTGATATTTAACGGGATTCTAGCCCGCTAGGAAACACGGTTTCCCGAGTACTCGACAGAGGGTTAGAGGCTCGCCGAAAAATAGTGGGAGGCAAGAATTGAATTTACAATATTCGTTTAATTACTTGCCATACGCGCTCAAACAAATATCATTCGTCATATATATTAAATGTTAGTTGAACTAATATTTAAATTGTTGTTTTAAATAAAACAGTTGGACTGTATTCAAACTATTCATTTATAGTTGGTTATATAATTGGATTATAATAATCAATATATTTGATTTAATTAATTATAGTTGATTAAAATAGTTGGACTATAATAATCATTATAATAAATAGTACCGAAATCGTTGATTAAATAGTTGGACTATTAAAATCAAGAAAATTGAAAGATTGACATTTAAAAACATAATCCTAGGGAAAATGTATTTAAATGGTTTAATTTTCAAATTGGGAATAAAATTTCAGGATGGTCTTGGAAAATAATAAGTTACTTTATTTGATAAAATAACATATTAGTTCTAAGCCATGAGTTAAGCAAATAGTCAGCATAATCTTTGGAAGATTTATGTAATGATGACTTTAATGTTTAATCCATTAAACTTGTCAGTAGACTCCTTAATTTCTGAATCAGAACTAAGGATTAGATCTTTAAAGTATGATAATGAAATTGAAGGATTTTCATAGATCTATAATTAGATCTTAGAAATACTAAATTGCAATACTTAACTCTTGGAGAGTTAATGACTATTCTCAAGGAGACAAAGTCAAAGTTTGCAATATGGCAAGTAGCGCAAGGCGCACCTTGCTTCGATATTCAAGAAACCCGAGGCTTGGCCAAAGGCTTCTGGAATATGAAAAGGGCAAAGGCAAATTCATTATAATCTTCTGGGAAGATAAAGGACATATTCCCAAATGTATGCCTGAATGTGGCAAACAGGATCGCGGAAGCGTGACTGCCATTTGGACAAAGCAGACATGAAGGAATTGAAGACTGGGCAAGGCTCTGACTTCAAATATGTTTGTCATAATTATGTTCATTACTAGTATTGAAATTGGATTTTAAATACTTAGTGTGGTATATAAATATATACTGGTGTTAAGAATCTGCTTTGAGCAGGATACTGACTTCCATCGAGATTTATCTGCGAATTGGAAACGGGACGAAAATCGTTTTTCAACCGTAGATACCTATTTTAGGAACTACCCTCGGGTTTGTACCTAAATTTGGAAACTGTTATTATTAACTAGTTTGACTAGATACATTATCTCTATATCAGTGTTTAACCCGCTGCGGGTGAACCTTTATATTCTAGAACACTAAAGTGTTTCATTATATAAAGATGATATTGAGATAAACACATTAGATGTGAATAACATCATTTATATTTTGAATATAAATAAATCTCAAATGTATTACATGACAAACTTTCGAAGGGTGGGTACTAGGACTGATTTGATCCGAAGAAACTAATTGTGGCATTGTTGTCTGGGACACAATCAAACAAGACTCGTATATCTACACTTTCGAAGGGTGGGTACTAGGACTGATTTGATTCCATTCAAATAAAGTCTACGAATCTAGTTTATTGGGCAAAGTGCCTATAACACTATTTACTCGGTAAAAGTGCAAATGCCACCAATATGTTAGCCCTAGTTCATAGTGAAACAAGTGGGCCCATGTCTAGCTAGGCTAGATGTGGATATGAATATTTCGTGACCTTACGGATGTGGCATCGCGTTATGGTTATGTGTTTTCTTTGAAACACAAATCGGAATCTTTTAAAAGTTTCGACACGAAATAGACAAACAGATCAGCTAAAGTATTAAACCGTCACGGTTAGACCGTAATGGAAAATACTTAAGCAATAAGTTTCTAATATACTTGAAAGAGTAAAGTATTCTTTCAAATGTGGACTCCTCCCGGAACACGTCAGTTTGACGGTGTGTCCGAAAGGATAAACCGAATTTTGTTGGACATGATAAGGTTAATCATGAGTCACTCTGAGCTACCATTTCCTTCAACGGATAAGCATTAACAGTGCATAACTTATTTAGAATAAGGTTCCATAAAAATCTGTTTGACAGATTTCATATTAGATATGAACAGGAAAGAAACCGGGTTTCTCATTCCTGAATATTTAGGTATGCTGGGCATATGTTTGGATGATACCAAACTAAAACCCAAATTAGATAAGTGCCAATTATAGGTAATCCTAGGGATACCAAAGTATAGTACTTATACAACTAGAGAACAATTTTATTGTTCCTCACCATGCGATTTTCCTAAGAGGAATACCTATATGCAATGGTAAGTGGGAGGATAGTAAAACTCGATGAAAATCAGAGTAATACTATTCAAGGCACCGATTCCTAATGGAACACTAATAGTTCATCAAGGATGAAACTATACCATTAATCTTCGAATACACAAGAACCGCGTATGTCGGAGAGAGTCAGAAAACAACCTGGGGTATGGGTTTCTGATCTCACCTCATAAAGATGTCTATCTTATTGAGGAATACCAACTGACTACGTATGATGAAGTGATACAAGGTATCGACTCCCTATTATGACAAAGTGTCATGAGTCCGAAATGGATTCCACGTATAACAACTTAGTTTGGACACTAGTTGTTGTACCACAAGACATTGTGCCTATTGGTACTTATAAGTCTTCAAGGAAGACATACATGGATGGCAACATACCAACGTATAAAGCTAGGCTTTTAGCGGAAATGTATCGTTATCAACATTATGTTGATTATGATTCAACCTTTTACCTGTTACCATGGTAAATCCATTTGGATTATGCTTGCTGATGCTGCATGTTTCATTTATGAAATATGTCAGCTTAACGGGAAAATCGCTTTCCTGAAAAGGAAACCTTTTGGGGGATGTTTACAACATCCTGTCGGTTTTGTCATACCAAAACTAGCAAACAAGGTTTGCAGGTTATTCGATCCATGTTTGGATTGAAGCAAGCATTAGGTTCTTGGAATTATAGTTTTGATGTAATCATAATAGTTTATGATTTAATTCAAAACGAAATGATTCTTGTGTATATAAGGAGGTTAGTGGGAGCGCACTGACAGTGGCTGTCCTATACAATAATGATAATATACATAATTTCTTGGAAATGATATTCCCATAATAATAATCGGTGAAAGCTTGGCTTTTTCAAATACTCTCCGAAAACTCGTACATTGAAAAATATACGCGACCTGGTGTCTCATACTCTTTGAGCATATGGATTCACAAACAGGCCAATCCAAGTGATAGTCACTGGATTGATGTTAAGAACATCCGTTAGTATCTTAGAGAACTAAGGATGTTGTCTTAGTCCATGGAGAATGATAACTTGAAGTGTCTGGGATCACTACTGCAAGTTTCCCAAATCGATAAAATGACTCAGGTCGTAACAACGGTACTATACAGTTTGAATAACGGTACAGTGAGATGGAAATCTTCCAAGCAAGATACTGTTACCGAATAAACAACAAATGCGGGTTATTGTTGCAGTTGAGGCGGCAATAGAAGCCATTTGGGTCGATAACAAATCTAATTAGATTAGATATAGTTCTGTTAGCCCACTAGGAAACAAGGTTTCCCGAGTACTCAACAGAGGGTTAGAGGCTCGCCGAAAAATAGTGGGAGGTAAGTATTAAATTTGCAATTTCGTTTAGATACTTGCCAATACGCGCTCATTTAATTTTTCGTTATTATATTAAATAAATATATTAGTTGGACTAATATTTAATCGTTGTTTTAATTAAACAGTTGGACTGTATTCAAACTACTTCAATTTATAGTTGATTATATAATTGGATTATAGTAATCAATATATTTGAATTTAACCAATCAAATTATAGTTGATTATATAGTTAGACTATAGTAATCATTATAATCAATAGTACCTGAAATCGTTGATTGGATAGTTGGACTATAGCAATCAAGATAACTGAAAGATTAGCGTTTAGAACATAATCTTGGGGAAAATGTCTTTAAGCGGCTTTAATTTTCAAATAGGGAATAGAACCTTAGGATAGTCCTGGGAATTGAGAAGTTATTCTATTTGATAGAATTACATCTCGGGCCTAAGCCCGGAGTTGAGCAAATAGTAGAACATGATATTTGGAAGATTCATGTGATGATAACTTTAGTGCTCAATCCTTTATGCTTAATATAATAACTCTTTAATTCCGTCGTCAGACTATAGGATTAGATCCTTATAACATGATGTTGAAATTAAAGATCTTCATAGATCTATTCTTAGATCTTAGAAGTGTTGGACAATTGTGACCCATAGCGTCACTATTTGTACAGATCACGGTGTTGTTGTACAAATTAACTATGTGACAAAGGAGACTGCACTCTTATCATTTGTGATTAGATCACCTAGATGTATAAATGATGAGAGGTCCCTATGATTTGTTCCTGGACTGAGAATGATATGAGACAGTATCAGTCCACGAAGGATAAATCATTAAATATCCCTAGTCAGAGCATTGTCGAGATTGGACATCGATAAATGCGTAAAAGACTAGTATTACACTTGTGCGCGTTGTGAGGGCACAACGACATAGTTCTCATATATTTGGGTATATGATACTCATGCAAGTGTAATAGGAGGTTGTGTTTTACCGATGGTATGAGAAACAGCTTCGTTCTGGATAGACCCCCTCGGAATTCCATTGGTAGTATGACTATGTGTCTATGGAAGTCCGAAATCAGGGTAGGTGTATTTGGTCTTAACCTGAGACTTGCACCGCTAATACTTGCGACAATCAATATACTTTGGTTGCGGTCGTCCTGGGCTTTAACAGGTGTTGTGTATGCCAATGTTGGGTATATTGAGAATCGTAGTGTGTTGGGTGTGATGTCAAGATGGAAGTGTCACTCCAGTTATATGGAGATGATGGTCACGTAGGATACGGTACTAGTACTCTTAAGTACTGCAGTCATCGGGATAAAATGACAAGGTCATGTTTATCCGATTATAGAGACTAGTTACCAGACATCCGACATGTGCTTTGTACGGGGCAGACACAATTCCAGCCCCAGGCCTAGCACGTGATCATTCGATACTGGACAGAAATACGCAATACTACGTATACTAAGCCTGATATAGATCCTTTATTCCTGTTGATGAGTGGTAAATCTATCACAATTTCCTACTAATTTAACTTAATATTTTGTATAGTTTCTTGAGTTTTGTGAATATTTTGATGTGTTTTGTGTTATTTTGTAGATAAATAAAGTTTCAGGACATTCCGGAGGTGATTTGGAGCAAAACAGTGAAAATTGGCAAAAAGGGCATTTTGGGAAATTATCCGCGTCGTGATGCGCAAGCCCTTAGCGTCGCGACGCCTAACGTGCACCAGAGATGCTAACGTGCGTCGGGTCAACGGGTCAGAATTTGAGAAGTTTGACTTTCCTAACGTGCGCCGTGCCCCGTGTCACCATCACAGCCGATCTGTTAACGTGCGCCGTGTCACGTGTCATCATCCTACGGTGCCGACAATTACTATTTCCACGTGTACCACGTGTCATCCTACGTGTCGCCACGTCATCCGGTCAACAAGTCAACTATGCCACGCGTCTTGCCACGTCATCATCCACGTCAGTAGGTCAACCGAGTCAACATGCCACGTCATCATCAGCAAATCACAGCGTGACACGTGTCGCAATCCTACGGTGCAGACAATTGATCTCAGCCGCCTTGCCACGTCAGCGCCACGTCAGCATAATAATTGAGCTCTCAGCCGCCTCGCCACGTGTCGCCTTATCTTCTTATCCGAATTGCCACATGTCAAAGCCTTAGCAAGCCACGCCAAAAGAAGCTGGCGTCGCGACGCCAAAGCCCTTGGCGTCGCGACGCTGGAAACCTACCGGGGTCTATAAATTGAGCTCGAGATTTCAGTTTTTGATGCACCACTCTCTCTCATCTCTTTGATGTAAAGAAATAGTTTCTCTCTCTAGTTTCTTTTAGTTTTTAGTTTTTTTTTAATTTAAGTTTTGTAATTAAATTTTAATTATTTTTTGTAATAATAGTAATTTACTTTCTTTATTTTTACAGTTTTTACTATTCACCATGAGGAGGTAACTTCCCCAGCTATGGTGAAAGGTAATTCTTTTACTATTGCTATTTAGATTAATCTCCCTTAAAAATAATATATTCACTATTTAAAATTTGACTTAAAAAGGATACCGCTATATTGGTCGGTTGGTAATTTAATTTTAATCTGGTTTAAACCTGACTAATCAAGGATACCGCCATATTGGTCGGTTGGTAATTTAATTTTAATCTGGTTTAAACCTGACTAATCAAGGATACCGCCAGATTGGTCGGTTGGTAATTTAATTTTGGTTCCGCCTTTATGGCTGGTTTATGGACAAATATTACCGCCTTAATGGCTGGTTGGACTTAATTTGACTTAATCAGGATACCGCCAGATTGGTCGGTTGGTAATATTATCACAAGTTTATATATTATTTTATGGGAGATATCTAAATTAGTAGTAGTAAAAGTAATTCCTTTTACCTTAGCATTTTATTTTATTGTAATTTACTTTTCAGTATTTACTTTACCGCATTTTTACATCAAGTCTTTTATTTTCAAGTTTTTACCAGCCCTGGTTATGTGTTGTAACTAAATAAGTTATCTGGGGTTGTGATGATTTTTAATATCACCGATTTATAAGGGGTTAGATTATAGTTTGGGTATTATAAAGATTTATTTATTGAGTCTTAATCTTAATGCTTTTTATTAACTGGCCACTAATAACATTTACTAGGTAAACTTAAAATGGACTAGACATAGAGATTTTAAGTTTAAGACCTTAGACTCAATAGCCCACGATCTTCCTTGAGGATAGATAACCCTTTAATAGATTTCCTTACAGGATAGGAATATACCTGTTGGGCGGGGGTAGCCTTAATTGGAACTTAATCTTAATGAATCCAGATAGTTTGGTTGAAATAGACATATGGTTCAATTGGGTTAAACTGGGTATTTGTGTCTGACCATCGACATAGACTTACACATAATTTAGTGTTCCAGGTTAATAAATCAATATATTACCCAACTTTAAAATAACCACTTCATCTTTAAAATGATATTAAAAGAAATCACAACCCTAGATAGTTTTTAATATTGAATTTTCTTAAAACCTACTTTCGAACAATTTTATTTACTTGTTTTTAAATTTAGAATCGTCACCATTTCAAATCAATCAAACAACCTGTTAGATACTAGTAATCATTTGACCTCATAAAATTAATAGATTAGATATTAAGTCCTCGTCGGATCGATATTTTTATACTACTTGAACGATACGTGCGCTTGCGTTATACGTGTGTGTTTACGCCGGTCAAGTTTTTGGCGCCGTTGCCGGGGACTTATTTATCTTTCACTATTAGTTTTAAGGTTAGATACCTTTACTTGTGTCTAATTTATTTTTACTTATTGTTTTTGTTTTCTTGTGTTTCAGGTTCTCAGAAACTTCATGAGACGAACCAGAAGTTTTGAGCTTCAACCGCTTGACCCGGAAATTGAAAGAACCATCAGACAGTTGAGAAGGGAAAGGCGAGAAGGCCAAGAAGCTTTAATCAACATGGAACCGGAACCTTTGGAAGTTGCACCACCAATTCCCATTCGAGACAGAACCATTCTGGTGGTTGACAGACTCATTTCTTGTATTGTACTTCCTCTCTTACTAGCAAATGCATGTGACATCAAAACATGCATTCAGATGATTCAGCAGTCAGTTCAGTTTAGGGGGAATGCAACTGAAGATCCTAATGCCCACATCAGCAACTTCCTGGAAGTTTGCGGCACTTTCAATTACAACCGAGAAGCTGAAGAAGCAATGAGATTGCGTGTTTTCCCATACTCCTTGTAGGACAGAGCTAAAGCTTGGCTACATTCACTACCAGCAGGTTCCATCACAATTTGGAACACTTTAGCCACCAAATTTCTTGCAAAGTACTTTCCACCAGCCAGAACCGGAAAGCTGAGGAATGACATCACATCCTTTATACAACAAGATTCAGAAACTCTCTACGAAGCTTGGGAAATGTACAAAGATTTGCTCCGGAAATGTTCTCGCCATGAGATTCCAAAATGGCTTCAAGTCCAAACTTTTTATAATGGACTTTCTGGAATAATGAGAACCACAATCGATGCTGCTTCTGGAGGAGCTTTAATGGCGAAAGGAGAAGATCAAGCCTGGGAACTAATCGAAGAAATGGCCAACAACAATTCCTTGTGGCCAACAGAAAGGAGCATGATCCAAAGAATTGCAGGAATTTATGAAAGTGGAGCCAATACAACAGTCAGTGCCAAGCTAGATCAGATATGCAAATTCATGGAGACTCTTACCATTGGATCCACAAGTTCGCCATATGGAGGAGCACAAGAACTAAACCAACTTGAAGAGACGGTGAATTATGTCAACAATTTCAACAGACAGGGGAACAATCCATATTCCAACACTTACAACCCAGGGTGGAGGAATCATCCTAATTTCTCATGGAGCAACAATTCAGGGCAAAAGAACTATCCACCACATGGATTCCAGCAACAGAACAAAAGCCAGGAATTTGAAAAAGAACCAGAAATGAAAGAATGGATTGCAGAGATGTTCAGAAAGCAACAAGCAGCATATGATGCTATATTTCAAAGCCAATATGCTTCTATAAAAGCACTGGAGAATCAAATCGGACAACTGGCCAATGCTCAGAGTTACAGACCACCAGGAAATCTTCCCAGCAATACAGAACCAAATCCAAGGAACCGAGGGAAGGAGCAATGTCAAGCCATCACCTTGAAAAGTGGTACTGAAATCAACACAGATGTTGGAATCAAGGCAGCCATTGAAAATGTTCCAAAAGAAGCAGATCAACAGATGGAGGAAAAAGAAGCAAGGAAAAAACCAGAAAAAATCATTCCACCTCCACCTTTCCTCAGCGTCTTCAGAAAAACAAATTGGACAAGCAGTTTGCTCGATTCCTGGAGGTGTTCAAAAAGCTTCACATCAACATCCCATTTGCAGAAGCCTTGGAAGAATGCCCAGTTATGTCAATTCATGAAAGACATTCTTTCATGAAAACAGATTGGGAGACTACAAACAGTAGCATAACGGAAGAATGCAGCGCCATTATTTAGAGGAAACTTCCCCCAAAGTTGAAAGATCCTGGCAGTTTTACAGTTCCATGCACCATTGGAGAACATTATATCGGTAAGGCTTTATGTGATTTAGGAGCCAATGTTAACTTGATGCCGTTTTCTATTTACAGGAAACTACAGATTGGAGAAGCAATGCCTACCTC
>SKCR01007619.1:0-24681 GCA_019454045.1 Zanthoxylum bungeanum | reverse complement strand
TAAATCAAGACATGAAATTATGTGTGAACACATCAACGGAGGTAGCGGAATACTCACATTGATCGGTATGTCGATTTGGAGACGATTCAAGCCCAAAAACGCACTGCCATGTAAGCCTACTGCATGCAGTCCACTGCCTACAAAAACAAAAAATTGAGTGAAGAAACGGAGCTCCAATTTCGTCGGATGGATCCCGTCTCATGGGGGAACCTCCCTACCACCTTCGCAAGACTTGTAAGTGTGCTAGCACTTGATTTCTCACCATGAGAAACCACTCTTGCTTCCCTTTAGCTCACGCCCAAACTGGTTCCAAACCAGTGAACACTTTGCTCAAATGGGCGTGAGAGAGGAGAGAAATTTGAGAGAGAGAAGTTGTGTTATGTTAATTAAAATGATTTACCAAAAATCAATTTATATTTATGCCATAATTTATTAAATTAATAATAAATTATGACACAACACATGCAATGGCTTAGAGTGTCAAACACTCAATTTCCATGCAATAACATTGAGTGCATTGTACACTATCTACATGCAAAGCATTAGAATGACATGTGTCATGTGGGCCCCACACGTTTCCAAATGAAAGTGGGCCCACGTGCACTCACGCATTCGGGTTCGGTATTTCCGAAATACCGAGCTTACGTCGCGACGTTAATTCAATCGAATTTAAATAAATAATTGCGCCTGTCGAAATTATTATTTACGTCGCTAACGAATTAACTCGTTTGCCCGAATTAAAATCTAATTTTAATTCCGCGTCGAAATCTAATTTCATTTAATATATCGAATATATTAATTCATCGATTAATTCCAAATTAATCGTTCTCTCTCTTTAGACGACATTTATCCCGGATAAAATATCTCCGTTATTAATCCTAGATTAATTTTCTCTCTCTTCTATATAATCCCAGATTATTCAAGAGTGCGAGTTGTGCGTCATCGGTGGATTATCGGGAAGCGACCTATGAGATCCCCGGATAATCTGGCAGTAAATACGGTCGTCGGAGTATCCGAATCACGTACGTACCAGTACTACGTTCTACCGATTTACGAGACAAGGTCGACTCCTAGCAAAGCACCAAGTCTTCCCAAGTTCTCCGGACATATTCATCAAAGAATATCTAGATCTGTATCAAGCGTAGTATACAATTGTATTGTGCATATCGGTCCAGTATCGGATAGTCACGTGCTAGGCCTGGGGCTGGATATGTGTCTGCCCCGTACGAAGCACATGTCGGATGTCTGGTAACTAGTCTCTATAATCGGATATACATGACCTTGTCATAATATCCCGATGGCTGCGCAGCACTTAAGAGCACTAATACCGTATCCTGCGTGACATCATCTCCAATATGACTGAAGTGATACTTCCGTCTTGACATCACACCCAATACTCTACGACTCTCTGATAAACCAGAAGTGGTGTACTCAGAACCCGTTTAAAGTCCCCTACCACCAAGACCAAAGTTTATCGATTATCGTAAGTATTAGCGATGTAAGTCTCAGGTTAAGACCATACACACCTACCTTGATTTCGGCCTCCCATAGACACATAGTCATAATACCAATGGGATTCCGAGGGGTCTATCCAGAGCGAAGCTGTTTCCCGTACCGTCGGTGAAACACGACCTCCTATCGCACTTGCATAAGTATCCAATACTTATATAAATGAGAACTATGCCGTTGTGCCCTCACAAACGCGCACAAGTGCAATACTTGCCTATTCCACATTATCGATGTCCAGTCTCGATAATACTACGGCTAGGGATATTTAATGATTAACCTTCGGGGACTGATACTGTCTCATATCATTCTCAGTCCAGGTACTAATCATAGGGACCTCTCTTCATTTATATATCTATGGTGATCTAATCACAAATGATGAGAGTGTAATTTCTTTGTCACATAGTTAATTTGCTACAACAACACAATGATCTGTGCAAATAGTGACGCTATGGGTCATAATGTCCAACACTTGTGTGCGTTGTGAGGGCACAACGACATAGTTCTTATATATATAAGTATTGGATACTTATGCAAGTGCGATAGGAGGTCGTGTTTCACCGATGGTACGGGAAACAGCTTCGCTCTGGATAGACCCCTCGGAATCCCATTGGTATTATGACTATGTGTCTATGGGAGGCCGAAATCAAGGTAGGTGTGTAAAGTCTTAACCTGAGACTTACATCGCTAATACTTACGATAATCGATAGACTTTGTTCTTGGTGGTATAGGGCTTTAACCGGTTCTGCGTACACCACTTCTGGGTTTATCAGAGAGTCGTAGTGTATTGGGTGTGATGTCAAGACGGAAGTATCACTCCAGTCATAGTGGTGATGATGTCACGCAGGATACGGTATTAGTGCTCTTAAGTGTTGCGCAGCCATCGGGATATTATGACTAGGTCATACATATCCGATTATAGAGACTAGTTACCAGACATCCGACATGTGCTTCGGACGGGGCAGACACTTATCCAGCCCCAGCCCTAGCACGTGACTATCCGATACTGGGCCGATATACACAATACTACGGTATACTACGCTTGATACAGATCTATATATATTCCTATAAGAATATTTCTGGAGAATTGGGTAGGCATGGCGCTTTGCTAGAAGCCAACCTTGTCTTGTAAATCGGTATAAACGTAGTACGAGGTACTTACGTGTTCGGATAATCCGACGACCGTATTTACTGCCAACATATCCGGAGATCTCATGGGTCGCTTCCTGAAGATTCACCGATGATGTATAACTCGCACTTAATTAATCTAGGATTAATTAGAAGAGAGAGAAAATTAATCTAGGATTAATTACGGAGATATTTTATCTGGGATAAAATATTAATTAAAGAGAGAGAACGATTAATTTAGAATTAATCGGATAAAATAATATATTCGATATATTATATGAAATTGGATTTCGGCGCGGAATTAAAATTAGATTTTAATTCAGGCGAACGAATTAATTTTGAATTAATTTGTTAGCGACGTGAATAATGATTTCGCTAGGCGTAATCATTTAATTACGACGCGACGGAAAATTCGTTAATTTGGAATTAGCGAACCCGAGCCCGGGATTATTTGCGAGCGCATTCGCATTTCGAATTCGAGTGCGGTACGCAAGTCAAATCGTGCGTCATATCGCTAGTCGCATCAATCGTCAAATCAAATGTCACTTTGAGTGATGTGACATGTTGTCACTTGATTTGAGTGATTGATGTAGAAGTTGAAAAAGCAACTTTTGCTTTTTGCTTTTTGATTTTAGCATTTAAGGAAAAGTAAAAAGAAATGGTAAATGGTTTTATTAATTTTAGAAATATAAAAACCTATTACATTTTTATTTTACTTTTACTTTTCTCTATCTCCTTTTTACGCATCTCTTCCTCTCCCTCTCTTTTCTTCTCCCTCTCATTCACGGCTTAGAGCCATTTTTTCATCTTCTTCTCATTTTGGTCACTGCCGAATTGAAAGAGAAGCAAGTGAGAGTGTTTTGTTGCAAAACATGAGTGCTAGCACACACATGGGTTATATTATGGTGATAGGGAAACGAATTTGTGAGCTTGGAAAGCTTGAAGCTTGGAGCTTCAATGGTGTTCATCCATGGCTGAATTTTTGAGGTTCAAAGAGGAGCAAAACCGAGCAGTCCACTGCATGAGGAAGCCACTGCCGAGCTTGGAGGGAGGCAGAAAACGCAACTTGTTCTTCCTAGCATCAAACCCATCAATGTGAGTATGTATTCCGCCTTACTCCTTGGTTGTATTCAACTCGTTTTTATGCATGATTGATGATTCTTGGGACTTGATTGAAACTCAACACGACGCGCACACCTTACCGAGGTCTATAAATTTAGCTCGAGGTTTCAGTTTCAGATGTACCTTCCCCTCTGAATTCTCTGATGTAAATAGGGAGTTTTATATCTAGTATCCTTTAATTTTAGTTTTGTAATTAATTTTCATTACGTTATGTAATAATAATTTACTTTCTTTACTTTTTCAGTTTTTACTATTCAACATGAGGAGGTAACTTCCCACTGCTAGGGTGAAAGGTAAAACTTTTATTACTGCTTTTTAGATTAATCTCCCTTAATTATAATATATTCACTACTTAAAATTTGACTTAACTAGGATACCGCTATATTGGTCGGTTGGTAATCAATTATAAATTGGTTTTAATATGACTAAGCATAGATACCGCTTGGTTGGTCGGTTGGTAATTTCCGCCTATATGGCTGGTTTATGGACTTAATTTGACTTAATCAGGTTACCGCCTATACGGCTGGTTGGTAATATCACACAAGTTAATATATTATATTAAGTGAGATATCTAAAATAGTAGTGATAAAAGTAGATCATCTAGCCATAACATTTTCTTTTATTGTAATTTTCTTTATTTACTTTTCAGCATTTTATTTTATGTTTTTTACTTTTAAGTTTTTACTAGCCCTAGTTATGTGTCATTACTAAGTTAGTTATCTAGGGTTGTGATGAATTCTAATATCACCGGTTTATAAGGGTTATTTTATAGTTAGTGTAATTTAAAGGTTTACTTATTAAGTCTTAAGCTTAATCTTCTTGTTAATTGGCCACTAATAATATTGATCTGGTAAATCTAAAATAAATTTGACAAAGGAATTTTAGGTTTTAGCCTTAGACTTAATAGCCCACGATCTTCCTTGAGGATAGATAACCCTTTAATAGATTTCCTTACAGGAGACATATACCTATCGAGCAGGGGTAGCCATAATTGGAACTTAAACTTAATGAATCCAGGTAATTTGGTTGACATAGACATATGGTTCAATTGGGTTAAATTGGGTATTTGCGTCTAACCATCGACAGAGGCTTTCGCATAATTTCATGTTCCAGGTTAGTAAACCGATATATTACACAAAATATGAAATAACCACTTCATCTTTAAAATGATATTGGAAGAAATCACAACCCTTGATAGTTTTATAAATTTGAATTTTCCTCAACCTACTTTTGCGTAATTTTATTTAATTTTATTTAAATTAAAATCATCATAATTCCCAATCAATCAATCAACCTATTAGATACTAGTAATCATTTGACCTCATAAAATTAATAGATTAGGTATTAAGTCCTCGTGGGATCGATATTTTTTATACTACTTGAACGATACGTGCGCTTACGTTATACGCGTGTGATTACGCACCGGTCCGACATCACACCCAATACATTACGATTCTCAGTAACCCAGAAGAGGTGTACACAGAACCTGTTAAAGCCCGGATGACCAAAACCAAAGTATATTGATTGTCGCAAGTATTAGCGATGCAAGTCTCAGGTTAAGACCAAATACACCTACCCTGATTCGGACTCCGATAGACACAGAGTCATACTACCAATGGGATTCCGAGGGGTCTATCCAGAGCGAAGCTGTTTCCGTATCATCGGTAAACAGAACCTCCTATTACACTTGCATGAGTATATAATACCCAAATATATGAGAACTATGACGTTACGCTTCCATAACACCCACAAGTGTAATACTAGCCTATTACGCATTGTCGATGTCTAGTCTCGATAATACTTTGACTAGGGATATTTAATGATTAAACCTTAGTGGATTAATACTGTCTCATATCTTATTAATCTGGTACTAATCATATGGACTTTTATCATTTATATATCCAGGTAATCCAATTACAAATGATAAAAGAGCAATTTCCTTTGTCACATAGTTAATTTGTACAACAACACCATGTTCTGTACAAATAGTGCTACTATGGGTCATAATTATCCAACACTAAGGCTTCTACAGCAAATGAGTAATGCCGGTCAGATTCCAAAATCTATGAGTGGACCTCTTTTCTCAAACTGATTTTATTTATCAAGTTTTGAATTCGACTAACTTTTTGAGTATATAGGGCGTTAGACAGAATTTTATCACAGATGCATTTCATACACTGATTTTTCAGAAAGATTGTTTTTAATAGCATGAATTTTGAGATTTTTAGAGGCATTGGGGAAAAACCCACCTCAGTATGTGACTTATGGAATTGACGGATGACATGTGCACATGTAAAGGACTGGGGGAACGGAGATACGTAACGCCCCCATTTCCTAGGTCAGGACTAGGGAAAACAGATGCCCCTAGATCCTAGTTTTCAAAGTTTAGAGGGTAGCATAAATTTACACCCCCAGTTCTAGTTCAATGGCTTGGGGGACGACAATACGTAACGCCCCAAGACCACTAGTTTCAGGGACATGAGTGGCATTCTTTAGGGGGCGGCGATACCTAACGTCCCAAATCCATGTATTTGCATTCCTGGCTCTAGTTAGGCGTATGGGGGGACGGCGATACGTAATGCCCATATACGTGAGGTTTTCAGAAACAGATACAGACTTTCAGAAATAGTTTTCAGATGCAGTTTTCAGAAAAGGTTTCTAAAAAAGAAAGTTTCTAGAGAACAACAGTTTTATAAGAAATATTGAGAAAAGAAGGTTTTAGAAAAGTTTTCCAGAAAGAAAAGAGTTGTTTTCAGTTTATGAAAGAGATTACCAGAAAAGATAAGTCTTACAAAAGAGTTATTATGTCTCTTTTTTGTATTAGATACTGAAGAACATAATGTAAATATCAAGAATCGTTTTCTACATGATCTCACCATTGAACCTTATCCAACTTGCGAATCCTGTATTCGGTGTAAAATGACCAAAGCCCCATTTTCGGGTGTTGGACATTTAGCCACTAACTTATTGGAACTCATACATTCTGATGTATGTGGTCTCATTAGTAAGACTGCACACAGTGGTTTTTCATACTTCATCACCTTTACTGATGATCTGTCATTGTACAGTTATGTTTATCTGATGAAACATAAATCAGAAACCTTTGAAAAGTTCAAAGAATTCCAAAATGAAGTAGAAAAATAAACTGGTCAATATATTAAATGCCTTCGATCTGATCGAGTCGGTGAATATATGAGTGGAGAGTTCACTGATTATTTAAAGAAGAATGGGATTCTCGCTCAATATACTCCTTCTGGTACTCCACAGCACAATGGAGTGTCCGAGAGGAGAAATCGGACATTATTGGATATGGTTCGATCGATGTTTAGTTATACAGATTTTCCTTATTACTTATGGGGTTATGCTCTTTTAACTGCCGCTCATCCTGTGAATAAGATTCATTCCAAAACTGTTCCTACGACTCCGTATGATATATGAACCAGTAGGAAACCGAATCTTAGTTATGTCAAGATTTTGGGGTGTCCTGCTTATGTCAGGATGGCTCAGCAGAATAAGTTTTTGCCTCAAGCACATAAGTTTAAGTTTGTTGGATATCTTTCAAATACGAAAGAATATTTGTTCTATGATACCGAGCATCGAAATGTGTTCGTAGCTCGCTTCGTAAAATTTCTAGAAATAGAATTTTTGTCTGAAGGTGTTGATCATAGACAGGTTGAACTTGATGAAGTATAACCTGGAACCAATGAACCAATAGAGGAGCATGAAGTTCAAGAAGATGAAGAACCTTTAACACACACACTCCGTAGGTCACAAATGGTATCTAGACGTCCTGAACGCTTTTATTTGATACAAGAAAAGAGTCTGAATGTTCTCTTAATTGAAGGGACTGACCCTTTTAACTATAGAGAATCGATGTTGGACATCGACTCCGTGAAGTGGCAAGATGCCATGAAATCCGAGATGGACTAAATGTATGAGAATCAAGTTTGGAACTTGGTCCCGCTTCCTGAAGAAATTATTTAAATCGGTTGTAAATGGATTTACTAGAGGAAGCAAGGGTGCGATGGAAAGATTGAAACCTTTAAGGCCCGACCGGTAGCTAAAGGTTACTCGCAGCGGCCTGGTGTCGAATACGATGAAACTTTTTCGCCAATAGCAATGCTAAAGTCTATAACGATTTTGTTGTCAATTGCCGCTTATCATGATTAAAAGATTTGGAAAATGGATGTCAAAATGGCTTTTCCAAATGGATTTCTTGATGACGAAATCTATATGGAACAGCCGGAGGGTTTTGCATCCAGCGAAAACTCGGGCAGGGTATACAAGATGAAGAAGTCCATTTATGGACTTAAATAGGATTCACGAAGTTGGAATCTTCTGTAACGACCAGAAATTTCAACTACTGTTATATTGTGGGACGAGTGTCGCATAATATAGATCATGTTTGGAAATATATACCCTCGTGAGATGACTCTGGGAACAATCGGTAAATTCTTTAAGAATCCGATATTAGATGCCACAATATTCCACTCCGGATAGCCCATGGTATTTGGGCCGTAACTTTCTCATAGGAATTGAAATTTTTATGAATTTTATATCGTCGAAAAGCTAATATCGAGATCTATAACTTTCTCATTAAATGGTTTTTCAAATTCAAATTAGAAATGAGCTAAACATGCAGATCATAAATTTGGATGAATAGTACCCGAGGGTCATTCTTGAGAATTCTCAAAGTTTCTACAAAACTCTCAATTTTTCTATATTTTTGACAATTTCAAACAAGTCCAAGTATAAAAGGGGGTTACCATTTACCATTTCACCAAATTTAGAAAAGACAGATAGGAGAAAACATATGAGAAGAAGAGGAAGAAGAAGAATAAGAGAAGAAGAATAAGAAGAAAATAGAAAGAAGAATAGAAGAAAGGAAGAAGAGGGAAGAAGCAAAGAGAAGCTTTGGCATCAATGAAACTTGAAGGATGAGGAAAATCAAGTGGATTGGGGTAAGGTCTTTTGATCGAAATCTTGGATTGAGTAGTTTTGTTGAGATAATGCTGTAAGAATGTCAAGAGCACAATAAATATAACATTTAGTGACTTATGAGCATGAATTGATTATGTTGAGCAATGATCAAATACATGGGAACCCTAAGTATTGAGCTAATTAGAACTTTGAGATTAAAGGATTAAATTGAATTGAAGTGTGTTGTTTAATAAGTATTTACATTGAATTTTATAGCATTAATGAGTAGATGTTGGAATATGGAAGTGTGTAATGATTATTGAGTAAACTAGGCTTGGAGAATTGAAGTCAAGGCCTAAATTTGGCCTTACGTTATGACGCAACTCACCGCACGTCGTGACACGTACTGGGAAATTGGTAAACATTTGATTCTGGAATGGACACGTCGGGACGCGCAAAGAGTTGCGTCGCGACGAGGCCTGGAAATTTGATGATCACATTTCTGGAATCATGCACGTTGCGACGTACAATGTTCCACGTCGCGATACAAAGATAGAATTTTCCCGAAATAATTTCAATTCATTCCAGTTCCATCCCAGCATGTTAGAGGCCACCCTAAGGGTCTCGTATCAGCTTGTATATATATAACGTCATGATATAATGCTATAACAAAAGCACTCGAATAGATAGATTCGATTCGATTCAGAATGCGTTCCTCATCTAATTTTCTAATCAAGTTATTAATTATAGATCATCGCAGAAACTAAGGCTTCTTCAGTAAATGAGTAATGTTGGCCAGATTCCAAAATCTGTTAGTGGACCTTTCTTGTCAAATTGATTTTATTATCAAGTTTTGAATTCAGACTTACTTTTTGAGCATATATGGCGTTAGACAGAATTTTATCACAGATGCATTTCATACAGTGATGTTTCAGAAAGATTGTTTTTAATAGCATGAGTTTTGAGATTTTTAGAGGCATGGGGGAAAAAACCACCTCCGTATGTGACTTATGGAATTGACGGATGACATGTGCACATGTAGAGGACTGGGGGGACAGCGATATATAACGCCCCCAGATTCTAGTTCAGGACTAGAGATGACAGATGCCCCTAGATCATAGTTTTCAGAGCTTGGAGGGTAGAATAGATTCGCACCCCCACTTCTAGTTCAGTGGCTTGGGGGACGACGATACATAACGCCCCAAGACCACTAGTTTCAGTGACAAAAGTGGCATGCTATGGGGGACAGCGATACGTAACACCCCTATACGTCAGGTTCTTAAAAAAAGATACAGATATTCAGAAACAGTTTTCAGATGCAGGTTTTAGAAAACGTTTTTAGTAAAGAAAGTTTCTAGAAAACAACAGTTTTATAAGAAACTTTCAGAATATCAGGTTTTAGAAAAGTTTTCCAGAAAGAAAAAAGTCGTTTTCAGTTTATGAAAGAGATTACCAGAAAAGATAAGTCTTACAAAAGAGTTTTCATAAAGATTTCAGAAAAGAGTTCAGAGTTTTTATATTAAGCTATTTCTGAACTTTTGTTTTAAAACCAAACATTTTTTCAGTAGTATTTTAGTTTTCATTTTATATCGTCCACTCACTTAGATCGTTCAAACGGTCTAACCCCCCCTTCTAGTTTCCTTATTTTATAGGTATTCTCGGAGGACGAGCTCGGAAGGACGGATATTGATGGCAGTCACTAGGGTCTTTGAGTCCACCAGATCGAGTGCAAAGTTACAGTTCAGCCAGAGTCAAGTAAAGTTATGTATCATGCATTATGTATAGTAAAGTCTGTATGTGTAAAAGATAAAGTGTCCATGAATAGAGTTGTAAACAGAAGTATTATTGAGTACACAAGCCATAAATATGAAGTTGTATTTCATGTCATTGTTTTGGGAAATGGTCTTATGCATAAGTTTATGTTCAAGTTAAAGTAGTAATGTTATCCATAGTCCGAGGCTCAGGGGAATATGACGGTCTATTCCATGCCGATAGCATCTCCCGGATTGGGGATGTTACATCTTCGATTCGATGAGATAATCAAATTGTCTGGTTTTCTCAAGAATTCAGAAGAATCCTGTGTGTATAAGAAGGCTAGTGGGTGTATGGTGGTATTTTTAATTCTCTATGTTGACGACATCCTTATCATTGGGAATGATATCGGGATGATGCAAGGCGTCAAAGCTTACCTCTGTGAAAATTTCTCCACGAAGGACCTAGGTGAAGCTTCTTATGTCTTAGGCATAAAACTCTATAGAGATAGAGAAAAGAAACTTATTGGGTTATCCCAATCAACGTGAATAGATAAGATTTTAGAACGATATAATTTTGGTAACTATAAGACAACAAACATACCGTTCAGACATAGCTTATATATTTCAAAGAAGCTGTGTTCGTAGACAGAAGATGAGAAGATTAGAATGTCTAATCAGCCTTATGCTTCGTGTTTGGGTAGCATCATGTATGTCATGCTATGTACTTGGCCTGATATCAGCTTCGTAGTTAGTGTGACTAGAAGATATCAGTCTAATCCAGGAAATGGCCATTGGATGGCCATTAATCATATCCTCAAGTATCTCAAAGGTACTAAGGATAAGTTTATAATTTATGAAGGAAACGAATTGAAAGTTAATGGGTATACGAATTTCGATTTCCAATCGGATCCTGATGATAGAAAGCCTACATCAGGATCCGTGTTTACCCTTAACAGAGGTACAGTTTGTTGGAAAAGTTCCAAACATCGGTCGACAACTGATTCCACCAGAGAGGCGGAATATATTGCATCTTCTGAAGCTACAAAGGAAGCTGTGTGGGTTAGGAAGTTTATCACAGAATTGAGAGTAGTCCCAAGTATTTAGAATCCGACTCCGTTATACTGTGATAATATTAGAGCCATTGTGCAAGTAAAAGAACCAAGGTTGCATTAGAAGTCGAAGCATATGGAACGAAGGTACCACATTATTCGAGAGATTGTGTCGCGATGGGACATTGCCATGTGTAAGGTACCGAGTGAAGATAATGTAGCAGACCCACTTACCAAGGCCATTTCTCTGAAGTTATTTGAAAAAATGTGGAGTCGATGGGTATTAGATGCAATCCATATTGGCACTAGAGCAAGTGGGAGATTTTGTTAGGGTTGGTGCTCTGAGCGCCAATTTTATTATATATTTCCTTATAAATACCAATGTAACATTTTATTATGAATAAAAATATACAGTTTCTTTTATATAACATCCTCTTTTATATGGTAAGGATGTAACAGACCTTAGAATGATTAGTTATGATATTGTTGCAAAAGTGTTGCAACTGACATTGAGTTGTATCATGACGTTGTCATTCTTAGATAGTTCCTGATCAAGGTTTACACTACTTGGTCAGTAAAGTAAACCCGCTGAGACTGGTACATGTCATATATTGGAATCTTGGATTTCGATGGTTTCTCAATGAACCATGAGTCTTGAAGACTCGTATAGACGTGTAGGTGTTTATAGCGGATAAACATTGAACGACACATTGAAGATTCTTAATGGATGGTACACCAACGTCAATAGAATCTTGTCGAGTTGAGTGAGCATATGATTATTTGACATGAGATATCACTGTGGATATATGAGTAATCCTCCACACATAGATGGCAGTCACGTCACTGATCATTGTGGATATATGAGTTATCCTGTGCGTATCAAGAAATGATCTGTCAGTTCTGTGTACAGAGCATATGTATTCAATATGGAATTAGCAATCTGTTAAATCCATGGGCCCGTGGTACACTGTAGAAATTAGTTCTAAGTGTTATTAAAGGATTGCTAATAGAAACGTCGACGTGATTATATCTATAGAGATTTGACGTTTACATCTATATCTCTAGAATAATCCAGATACCTGTGAACGGGGAGATTATACGAATGCTATGAACTCGACCAGTATGGTTCAAAGAGTTTATCCGTGTTC
Organism: Zanthoxylum bungeanum; assembly: GCA_019454045.1. Taxonomy (NCBI): domain Eukaryota; kingdom Viridiplantae; phylum Streptophyta; class Magnoliopsida; order Sapindales; family Rutaceae; genus Zanthoxylum; species Zanthoxylum bungeanum. The sequence continues at coordinate 12,054 of SKCR01007619.1, read as the reverse complement.
GTCATAATTTACGGGGGGTAGATTATGGATACAAAATTTGATTCCGATGCCTGAATCTAGAGAGTCTCACTTATGAAATATACTCGTAGAGCACTAGGGCAACCATTATGAATAATACTGATTATTTATAATTCGTTTAACGGTTAAACGAATTATACATGCGAATGGACCTAATAGTCATTTCCTAATTGACGTGTATTTATATTTAATATTTGATATTATTAATACACATTAATTAATTGTCAAATTATGATATTGACATAAATCATTAATATATGTATTTGAGATATTTTATGTAAATATAATACATTTATTTAAAATATTTATATTTAATTATTAAATAATTAAATTAATTAATAAAAGAAATATCTTTAGTAATGATTTACCTTTTAAATGGCTTGATTTGATAGGTTCATTTGTAAGTTTATTTTATGAAAGATAAATGTTATCTTTATTCATGTAATCTTGTTCCAATTGAAATTAAACAAATTGAAATGCTTATTATTTATTTTTTTTCTAAGGCTCACGGCCAAGGGCAAAAAAAAATACATAAGTGTTTTTTGTTTCAATTTCTTGGATAACACAAGTTACACAAATATTTACAAAGAGAGTTGAGAGAAAGATGTGGAAGAAAAGAAAGAAAACAAAGGCAAAAACTTGGTATTTTGTAAGTATTTTCATATTTTATTCTACATGGAAATTGTTTCTATTAATCTTAGCATCAATTTGTATTGCTTAGTTGATGTCTCTACTCTTTGAGTTTGTAATTAAATGTGTTTGAAGCTTGTTGGAGGTGTTTTGCATGTTAGATTAATTAATAAGCTAATTAGGAGTACTTAAGTTTATTTGATTAATTAGTGATTAAAGTTGCCATTCTATAATTTCTTAGCCATTCATAAATGACCTAGAATTGTTCTTGAGTTGTTTCATGTGGTGAGACTTGATTGGTGTGGTATGGATTGAATTAAAGTATTGAATTTGTTTAATTTGATTTAATTTGCCAATTTATGAAAATTATAAAATTAGGGTTCATAACCCTTTCCAAATTTGGGTCTTTTCATATATGTTATGTAATTTTATGTATATATGATGTATATTAAATTTGGGATTGATTGGATTTGATCTTAACATGTTTGGAACTAAAAAGGACCAAATTACAAATCCTGGAAAATCTTGGGGGTTCTCGACAATTTCAGAAAAAAATAGAATTTTTGTTGTAAATTATATTTTCATGTATTAGACATGTATAAATCATTTTGGGATTGATTTGTAATCAATTAAATATGTATTTGGAAATTTAAGGACTAAAATGAATAAAATGCAAACTTTTGTGGCTAATCGGCAATTATAGGAAATATGATTTCTTGGGTTAAAATTCCAGATTTTAAGTATTGGTTAATTAAATAAATAAGTTTATTTAATTGATCCAATAAAAATTTTGAAATAAAAAAATCCTGATTTTCCGCGTTCCGCTACGCTAACCCGGTAATTCCCAATAAAACCGCAATAATATGTATTTAGAATATGTTTGTTATATAACATATTTTGATATTGATTTTGATATTAAAATTAATTTTTGGTGTTTTAAAAGTGTTTTAAGGAAATTTTGTTTTTTTAAAAGTAAAAATATTTGTAAAAACATGAGCTAGGTGCACATCACGCGCAATACCCAATTTTTTCCAATTTTGGTTTTTTCAGACTCCTATCTATCCCTGATTTTTCCCAATACACTCATAATGGAAAATAGTATTCCATTAAAATATTTAAAAATACACCCAAAATGTCAACGTCGCACATCTCCTTGTGGATGCACAACCGAATGATGAATACATCGGAGAAGCTCAACGAACCAAACTTGACATTGACCAACAATTAAACCCTCTATTCCAAAATTTAGAACTTCAAAAATTATACATCAACCTCTTACCCGAAAAGTAAGATAATAACCTTTTAGGCTGCCCATGGTTGCCCAACTCCGAAGCTCTGGTCCTACAAGGTTTCAATCCTACATCGGCATCAATGTAGCACTATCATAATCTATTCACGGATTCTTACAACTGACTAAGTTTAAGATGATACATATGGACCAAAACATTTAAAATACGAAATCAAACCCAAAATATTTCCTTCATATGTGTCACATCCCAAAGATGTAAAGCCGGCGCTCTGATACCAAAAATATTGTCACTACCCAAAACCGGGGCCAATGAAAACCATGTAAATAAACAAAAAAAAGGTTGACTCAAAGACCAGTCAAATGGTCAAAAAGTCGGTAGAAAACGGTCAAAAAAGTCAAAACATGACTTGGTCAAAAGGGAACAAAATGTCAAATTTCAAAACATGTCCCGAGAACTTTAAAACAAAAGAAAATATAAAATCATATGGAAAATATCCAAAACACACACACGGTTTAAATGTGAACATCTGTCATGAAATAAATAACAACAATTCAAATAATAATCCGATTATACAATGTATAAGCTCAATAACTACACAGTCTGATAATCTTAAATACAAGTCAATACCTTCAGGAATGCACTAGCACCGATGAATTGCAGGAAATGACTCAACGCGATCCGAACACTTAGGAGGAATCAAACTTGTTCCTCACTCTCCGAGGCTCCAAAATCAAGAATGCACCATTAAGCTCCGAAGCTCCAAGATCTAATCTAAAATGTTAAGTTGAGGGGTGAGCGAAACCACATGCTTAGTAGGGATTAATGTACTCACCTTAATTGATTTTATCAAAATCCTGCATGGTTAGTATAGAACATCGATATATATGTCCAATAAAATAATATCGAGGATGTGAGTTAAGAAATATCTATAATTTATACATTTTATCAATATAAATAAAATATACGTCCTCGACAACATTAATTATTTAAATATAAATGTGTGAATAAAATGTCTCACGGGGCCGCATAACAAAACTCCCAACACAGGAGGTGTAAACAAACAGTGTATCACATAGAGCTACATGATGTAGCTCTTACAAATGACTAAGTATTATATAAAGTAAGTAACCGATCACCTCAAATAATAGTCTTGAATAATCAATGTGCCACAACAGGGCCACATAACAAACATAATCACATACCACGAAGGGCCCATCATGATCAAATGCCATAATGAGGCAATAATAAACAAACCATGTGCAAGTTAGGGGACTTTCACCTAGGGACGCGGCATCACCATGCAAATATCGTCACTTTGGGTGGTGTAACAATTGCCACAACGGGACAACCAGGTCTATAAGATGGGCCAAAACAGGGCTCCATACAAGCAAATTCCGTAATGAGATAATATAATAATCAAGATGTGCGCCACAACGGGGCTCTATATATATCAATTTTAATATATCCAATTTTTAATATTTTTATCGATTTAAGTCTGATCCAATTTATATTTATACTACCATACATATATTTATAAAAAAAATAATAAACTCATTATGGTCGCGTCATGCCGCCCAACGCGTCATTTCAAATTTCCATAAAACAAGGCTATTATTAAAATATATTTCACATATTTTCATAAGCATAAAATAATCATACACATATATTATATATATATATATATACTGTTGGGAAGTGGCCGCGAGTGCACAGCGGAAAAATAAAATTATTATGCCGCTTTCCCTTTGCCCAAGACCCATTTGTTTTTATTATTCTACAAGCCTAGGCATGTTACTATATATTCTAAGCATAAAACTCATAAACCATGCAAAGAACATAAACCTAAACATGCTAACTATCATAACAACTCTAATTAAAATAAAGTAAGTGTGGGAACACAGAAACTGGGCGACACATGCTGTTCCCGGCTCGCGGCCCGGTTGGGAGTACGAAGTAGCCCACATGGGACTAAACCGGAGAATGATGGAGTCGCCACCTGGTGTGAACCGGGATAAAGATTTAAGGCCGCACTCACCCCTCGTAAGGGAAGACCTCAAACCATTGGGTTCGGAATGGTCCCTTACTTATGCCACTTGTAATAAAATGATTTGTGCGATAATTCAATCCAAGGATAATTTTCTCCTAAGTTCGCATGCATAAGTACAAGGCTCATATCTAAGTTTGCATATACATATGTCTGGATTTGCATACAACCTATTTGCATTTAATCTATGTTCCAATTTGCATACAACCTATTTGCGTATAATCTATGTCCCAATTTGCATGCATAGAGATAAACACAGCAAGCATACAATGTCATAAGCACATTACATTCGATCATAGACATGCCAGTAGATAATAATTGTACACTCAAGCATGAAAGAAAATTGGAATAACGGTGAACATGCAATAACACACGGCAATCTCATAAACATACTTCGATCGTATAATGCGGAAAACAAAGAACAACCTAAACATAATGAAAATTCCAAACGCAAATAAATGACTAATCATGCTTGAAAATGAACAACTAAATAGGCTAAATCATGCTTGAATACCATCTTATGAATACATCAAACTGATAAACGCAGGGATACAAATAATATGATTGATTACATGATATAAGAGAAATCACCTAAGAAGCAATTATGCATGACATGTGATGAAAAATGACTCAGTTCAGTGTATGCGCGTTCTTGTAGCGTTCGTAAATGCGTTCGAACGGTAAACAGAAGGTTCGCGTTCGTATAGCGTTTGAGAACGCATTCGAACGGGATCGGACCTGATGCATGAATAAAACAAAGAAGTACGTGTGCGTTCCCGTAGCGTTAGTAAACGCGTTCAAATGGTAAACAGAAGGTTCGCATTCGTATTGTTGGACAATTATGACCCTTAGCGTCACTATTTGTACAGATCATGGTGTTGTTGTACAAATTAACTATTTGACAAAGAGATTTCACTCTTATCATTTGTGATTAGATCACCTAGATGTATAAATGATAGAAGGTCCTTATGATTAGTTCCTGGATTGAGATGATATGAGACAGTATCAGTCCTCGAAGGATTAATCATTAAATATCCTAGTCAGAGTATTATCGAGATTGGACATCGATAATGCGTAAAAGACTAGTATTACACTTGTGCGCGTTGTGAGGGCACAATAGTATAGTTCTAATATATTTGTGTATTGGATACTCATGCATGTGTAATAGGAGATTATGTTTTTACCGATGGTACGAAAATAGCTTTGCTCTGGATAGACCCCTCGGAATTCCATTGGGAGTATGACTATGTGTCTATGGAAGTCCGAAATAAGGGTAGATGTATTTGGTCTTAACCGTAGACTTGCACTGCTAATACTTGCGACAATCAAAATGCTTTGGTTTTGGTCGTCCAGGGCTTTAACCGGTTATGTGTACGCCTCTGCTGGGTATATTGAGAATCGTAGTGTATTGGGTGTGATGTCAAGACGGAAGTATCATTCCAGTCATAGTGGAGATGATGTCACGTAGGATACGGAACTAGTACTCTTAAGTACTGCAGTCATCGGGATGATATGACTAGGTCATGTTCATCCGATTATAGAGACTAGTTACCAGACATCTGACATGTGCTTCGTACGGGGCAGACACGATTCCAGCCCCAGGCCTAGCACGTGACATCCGATATTGGATCGCAATACAGAATACTACGTATATTACGCCTGACATAGATTGTATATTCAGTAAGAATATTTCTGGAGAATTGGGTAGGCACGGTGCTTTACTAGAAGCCAAACATGTCTTATAAATCCGTAAGCACGTGGTACGGGGTACGCACTTAATCGGATAGTCCGATAACCGGATTTACTGCCAACATATCCAGAGGTCTCTTGGGTCGCTTCCCAAAGGTTCACCGATGATAGTTGACTTAAAGTAGAATTAATATGGGATTAATTTAGAGAGAGAAAATTAATCTGGGATTATTTGACGCTTTATTTAATCTAGGATTAAATGTGTTCGGAAGAGAGAGAACGCGATTAATTTGGAATAAATCTGTAAAATAAATTTAATGGTTAAATTTGATTTTTCTATTTAATTTATTTGTATGGGCTAAAATTAATATATCGGATATATTAATATTAATTGGATTTCATTACGAAATTAAAGTCGGACTTTAATACGAACGAACGAATTAATTTAGAATTAATTCGTAAACGGCATTCACATATATTTACGAGGCGTCGTCATTTAATTAAATTAGATTTAATTATTTAGGGACGGAAATTCATATAATCGGATTAAACAAATCCTAGCCGCGGCAAACATTCGTAGAATCCATTTGAATTTTGAATTCAAAGTGGGGCCCACTTTATGCAAGCCACCAACTTTCCAACTACTTTGGAATGGTTTTGGTGAAACCATTTACCCAACCACCTTGTTTAGGTGAAAAGGATAAATTGGTTTTACCAAAAGGCAGCTCTCTCTCTCATTACACAACATTTGACACAAATCAAACCCTAAGAACACTAAGCTTGGGCATGAGCTTCCTCATTCTTCTCTTTGATTTTGTGGCAAAATCAACAAAGCTAGCACTTGTAGAAGTCTTATAAGGTGATAGGGAAACCAACTCAAAGCTTGGAATCAACACAAGGTTGGATCTTGGAGATCTTCATTCACAACTCAAAGCTTGGAATCAACACAAAGGTTGGATCTTGGAGATCTTCATTCAAAATTTTAAAAGCTCAAATCCATTCAATGTAAGTAATTCTGCAACTTATAATGAGATTTAAGGCCACACTCACCCCTCGCAAGGGAAGACCTCAAACCGTTGGGTTCGGAATGGTCCCTTACTTATGTCACTTGTAATGAAAGGATTTGTGTAATAATTTAATCAAGCTTAAGTAACACTTATTTCCAAGAGTATCATGCTTCTAAATCCATATGCGCAAAAAATAAACTTACACCTAAATTTGCATATATTCACATCTAAGATTACATGCTTGAAAGTACATCAAAGTAGCAACGAACAAACAACTTCATTGGCATATTGTATTCATGGAAACACAAACACACACTAACCACACAAGCACACATAAAGGCGAATCAAATGATGGCGAACATGTGATTTCATAATATATCAAAACAAATAGCCATTACATGTCCATGCACAAATAAAAGAATCAACGAAGTACATAATGCAAAAAGACACTTAATGATGCAATTAGGCATTAAAGTAAGCATGTTATGACGTGGTGCAAAAGAAGATAACTAATATGGACACAAACACATGTGAGCACTTTTCCAAGTGGTACGTGGAATTGTATCCCAAGTACAGACCGCATTACCGTCCATTCGGAATCGGCTACGGAATTTATGTCTGGGTTTCCATCCGATATACTACAAGAAATAATACTCAATGCTATCATGACATAGATATATAAATTGTAATACGTTAAGCCAAGACTAAGGTAAATGATGCAACTAATAGATGAAAGACACGGCAAATATCATGGTAAAGGTAGCCTTTTAGGCTTTTCTTCCCAAATGGAGACCTTTTATCCACACAATAAGCCCATGCGCCTTTCGTTACAATGCATACAAAGATAAAGATAACTATATGAAATTTCGTATACCCGATTGAACACATCTTACATTCAACCGAGCATATATCAACCGGCGCGACACAAAGTATCATGGTAAAGGATTTTTACCCCTCCAAATAGGGGACCTTTAATCCGACTTACTAAGCCCATGCTCTCGATCACATCATGCATACAAAAATAAGGACAATCATATTAAACTTAGTATGTCCGATTGAACATATCTACATCCAACCGAACACACATCAACCGGCGCGGCAAAGCATCGTAGTAAAGGATTTTAACCCCTCCAAATAGGGGACCTTTAATCCGACTTACTAAGCACATGCGCTCGATCGCATCATACATACAAAAATAAAGACAAGCACATCAAACTTAGTATGCCCAATTGAACATATCTCAAATTCAATCGATCGAACACACATCAACCGGCGCGGCAAAGCATCATGTCAAATGATTTTAACCCCTCCAAATAGGGGACCTTTAATCCGACTTACTAAGCCCATGCGCTCGAGTGTATTATGCATACAATAACATGCGGAATTCAAATGACGAAAATAAATAAATCAAAGCAATATAATAAAAGAGAAGTGTCGTTTATTCAAGCGGTACGTGGAGTTGTATCCTGAGTACAGATCATACTACCGTCTATTCGGAATCGGCTATGAAATTTAATGTCCGGGTTTCCATCCGATATACCGCGAAAGTTGACACATCTTTCGTTTTTTTCAAAGCCACAACATACAAGATCTCATAATCCATGCATATTTATCTACTCAAGGCCACAACATGCATTTCGACATAACAATCATGCAAGCAATACTCAATAAATAATACAAATAAAACAGAAAATGAATATGGAAAATACCCTCAGGTCTAACCTTTTATGTCGACTTTCGAACCCGCGTTTCACACCGCCGTCGGAAGGGCTATCACACCGCAACTTTTCTGGTTCACTGGTTTGCGTTTTACCCCTCGCTGTTTCAACTGCTCAGCTACTGTTTTGACTCCGTTTTGCTGCTGTTTCCTCCTCCGCGGTTTTGCTGCCGTATTATTGGTCACTATTTCAGGTGTATAGGGGACTGTTTTGGGTGTTTTTTTTATTGAGTTTTAAGTGCAGTATTTTTGTTATAGTTTTTGGGGATTTTAGGGACTGTTTTGAGGGCTAATATTTTCGGTAATAATGCAGTTTTTTTAGGTCAATTTTTGGTAATATTAGGGCTAAAAGAAGTGCAGTTTTTTGGTAATGCGGGGAGGTTTACGGGGTGTTGTTTCACTGATATAGGGAGGCTTATGGGCTGCTATTTTGGTGTGCAAGGGGCTGCTGTATTGGTGTGTTTTTCGGTGATGTGAGGGAGGCTTATGGGGCTGGTGTTTTTCGGTCAAGTATGGAAGGAGATGAGAAAATTTGTTATATTTTTTGTGTAATATGCGTGAACTTGTAAGGGTTCCTTGCGGTTTTTTGCTTGTGATTTCTTGTCAAAAAAACGTGTGAATCCCGAGAGAGAGAGCTTTGGGTGGTGGTTGTTTTATATAGAGAATGGCTAGGGCTTCACTTGTCCTCACAAGGAAGGGATTTGATTTAGTGTTGAGCAAAGAAAATCAAAGATTGATGGAGACAAGATTGGTTTAGATTAGGAATACAATATATTTGATTGGTTAGGATTAGGCATTTATTTTGTAGATTAGGAAGCCAATATTTTTATTTGTTATGATTGATTTTTATTAGGCATGACAATCTTTTTAATTTAGTATGTGATTTTGTTTAGTTAGGAAGTTAATATATTTGATTTGTCTCAATTAGGTATGATTATATATTATGTTTTTATTTAATTGGTAATGGTTTAAATATTTTATTTAATTCAAATAAATTATCTAAGTAATATTTAATTTAATTTGGGTGTAATTAGGGGGATTGGGGTGTGGGCCTTGTTGTGGGGTGTGGGCCTTTGGTTGGGTGGTTTGTTTGTGTGGGCTAGGGGTGTGGTTTGCGGGGGTTTTAGGTCAAGGCCAAGGGGCTTGCGGGGATTTGGGGCTGAGGTTAGGTGATTGTGAGTGTTTGGGCCGGGAATAATTTTAAACCGGAAACCAACAAGTAACCCGAAGCTAAACCAGCAAACTTAATCCGAATATGAGTCAATTCTTGACTCCTCCCTTCCGACGTCCGTTTTCCTGCGGCTTCCACGACTTAAAAGGTAGTGCCTCCAACTGAGACTCATCATCGGGTTTCACATGCAAAAATGCAATGCCTACAGTCGCCCCCACTTTGATGGGACTTGAGCAGTGTGTGACTTTGAACAATCCTATCAAAGTTATGCAATGCATTTTCACTTACCTGGCTCGTCTGCTGCCTCGAGCTGAGTTGGTGCGCAGTGGACCTCGATCCTGGGACGCATCCCACTAACTGCAACTGACAACGGGGGCACCTCGACCTAATATACCGCTGACAATAGGGACCTCACCTCAAATGATGATGTAGTGGGCACCTCGACCTTGGGACGCATCCCGGAACTACAACCGACAACGGGGGCACCTCGACCCTGGGCACCTCGACCCAACACCGCTGACAATAGGGACCTCGCCCTCAAACTGATGATGTAGTAAGCACCTCGACCCTGGGACGCATCCCGAAACTACAACCGACATGGGGGGGGCACCTCGACCCAACACCGCTGAAAAAAGTGGGCCTCGCCCATAAGCTGATACTAATGTGGGCCTCGCCCTAGACTGATACTGACGTGGGCCTCGCCCCAAACTGATGTTGATGGGGCCTCGCCCTCTGGGACTCATCCCCAAAATTGAAACGGCTGACGCTGTTGTGTTTGGCTCATTTCTGCCGCTTTTTTTTTTTTCTTCGAACCTGCGAACACAAAAACAAAACAAACACGGAAAGAATGCAATGTTACGTGTATGCATGAATGATTTTCCTACTCCGTTGGGTTAGTCTTCTGCCAATTCCCTTGGTGACTACTCGGTCCTTTTCCTCAGGCAAAGTACTGTTTCAATCTGTCCACGTTGATCGGCTTGGTGAACTCGTTTCCTTCCAAGTCTGATAAGCTCACTGCCCCATTTCCCATTACCTTCTGCACTATGTAAGGTCCTTCCCAGTTAGGTCTTAATTTTCCTCTCGGATCTGTCGTCGACGGCCTCGACTGCTTAAGTACCAAATCACCATTTCTGATCTTGGTGGGACGTACTTTCTTGTTGAATGCCCGGGCTAGTCTCTTCTGATACAACTGCATGTGATACAAAGACTTCGTTCTCCTGTCATCCAGTAGTGCTAACTGATCAAACCTCTGTGCGGCCCATTCTGGTTCCGGTAATTCTGCCTTTGCTAAAACCCTCATAGACTGTATTTCCACTTCCACTGTAACACTGCTTCCATTGCATAGACCAAAGAGTAAGGTGTGGCCCATGTTGCTGTTCTTACTGATGTTCTGTACCCCCACAAAGCATATGGTAGTTTCTCGGCCCAATCTCTGCAGTTCTCTGTCATCTGGCTAAGATCGTCTTTATAGTCTTGTTGGCTACGCCTCAACTGCCCCATTTGCCTGCGGCCTGTACGGTGATGACTTGTGGTGGCCTATCCCGTACCTCTGTAACATTGCCTTCGCCTCTCCTTGAAACTGAACTCCGTTGTCCGTCACAACATGATACGGCATACAATACCGACAAATGAGGTTCCGAGCTATAAACTTTTCCATATGTTTTGCTGTAACATTACAGATTGATTCGGCTTCCACCCACTTCTAGAAGTAATCTACTGCCATACTATGAAGCGATTCCCATTTGATGCATTCGGTCGATTTTCCCCAATCATATCAATCCCCCATGCTGAGAAAGGCCACTGCTCTGACAACCCGTGCAACTCTGTGTGCGGTAAGTGATTCAAATTACCATGTGCTTGACAGTCATGACAGTGCTTTACCATCTTTGCGCAGTCTGTTTCCATGGTTGACCAATAAAAACCTTGTCTCACAATCTTTCGGGACAGATTCAACCCGTTCATGTGCGGACCACATACCCCGGCGTGTATTTCTTCCATTACATGCTGGCTTCTTCCTTTCTCAAACACTTCACTGAATACCGTTTGCTTGCCTCTTGTACAGTTCCCCTTTCAAAATCACATATGGGAAGCTAACTTCTGAATGGCTATTCTGTCTTTTCTTTTCGCATACCCCTCCGGGAGTTCACCATGTTCCAGATACCTCTGAATGTCATAATACCAAGGTTTACCATCGTCGACCTCAACTTCCAGAATTCTTTCTATCTCATAAACAGGTCTGCTCGCTGTTGTCAGTATCAACGGTCTCATCATAACTTTTCTGGATTTTCCCAAGTTGCTGCAAGTGTAGCCAATGTATCTGCCATATGATTCTCTTCTCTCGGTAAGTTCTGAAACTTACACTTGGGATAACCTGTGCCAACTTTCTGAGGTAAAAAGGTAAGGTTTCAACCGTTCTTCTTTCAATTCCCATTCTCCTCCCATCTCTCTCATCTGCTGGACCACCAACATAGAATCTCCGTAGACTTCCTCACACTCCCGGCCTTCAAGGCTATCAATGCCGTCAAACC
>SKCR01007618.1:0-24750 GCA_019454045.1 Zanthoxylum bungeanum | reverse complement strand
TTAATTTTTTTTATATTTATAACTTATCTCCTATTATTAGAGATATAATGTCATCCTAATTCTCTATAAATAGTGAACAATTCTTGTAAATTTATTTATTCAGAAATAATAATAAAACCTAAAGTTTACAGGAAATTTTATTCTCTACTGTTTTTTTTTTCTTTTATAACAATCAATAATTAATTACAAAAATTAAAAGGACTTCAAAAAACATAAAAGGACTTCAAAACAGTTTTTAAGACGCAAACAATCCATTAGTGTCTAATTTTTAAGCTGGATACCATTAACAAATTTTAAATCCTTATTTTATAAAATTCAGATATCAAGATCTGAGAATTTCCATTACAATCTATTGCTTGAGCAATATCATTAATACTCAAATGACAAGTTGTATGAAATACGAGGAAATGAAATAACCAAATTATCACAAATATTGTGGCGGTGTTTACTCTGAAAGCGAGGCTCGAATTGGTGCACTTAATAATGTTGATGCCACCGGTCCACTATTAGACTGCAAGCCCAAAGGCAGTTGCTATCTTTGGTTTCACTTGTGATCACGAGATTGAAGCATATAGATAATCTAGCTAATGCCTGCAACATAATTTTTATTTTAATTTTTGTAAATGTTGGAAATCCCGCTGTCAAATCATCCGACCCAAACTTAAGTAAGACAGGAAAAACCTTCGGTTGTCCCAGGATTTTATAAGAAATGCATCATCTGAACTCAAATCCAAGACTTCACAACCAAATCTTAAGTCATTTGCCACAAAACCACACCCCTTGGGGACTGGTTGCAAACATATTTATCAAAGCTAATGGCACAACTCTAATGTGTAAGTATCAATTAGTGATGTATATGTAATAGCATTGCATGTTTACATCCATCTGTGCCAATAACATTGATCATAACACATGTCTGATACAGAAATCTTTGTGACAATGAAAATAAAACCCCAAAGAAGACAGAGGCAGAAAAAGAAGAGTATACAAATGAACAATTTAAACAGTCAACATTAGAGTTGCAGAAAGAAGTCATTCTAGTCATGGACCTTCAAAATGCTAAACTATGTGTCCTTTGATGAACAAACAGCAAAGTTGTTCCTTGCTACACAAGAAATATATCAAGCTACATAAGATTCTCAAAATATCAACTGCTTTTCTAGATTTTATCTACCATTAAGCCGGAAAATTGTGCAAACACTGCAGTCCCTGAGTGATCATCCATAGCACGAACTTCAGTGGGTCCAACATTTTCTTCTGGAACAGAACACTGGACGGCTGTGTGAGTTGGAAGTAGCGGCTGGAGCAGCAACAGCAACTGCGTGGCTGATAGAGATTCTTCATCAGATTTTCCCTTTGTGAATGCCTCTTGTAGTTGCAATGCGTACTCCAAATTCCATAGAACGTCTCCCATTGTAGGCCTGTCTACTCCGTGATCAGCCAGGCATTTCTCTGTTGCCTCGGCAAATTTCTTCATTGATTCAGGATTGATTGTGCCTACAAGATGAGGATCAATGATCTTTACCAGTAATCCCTTTCTCTTCCATTGCATTGCCCACTAGCTAAGTTAACCTGTTCTCTAGGAAGCTGAGGGTTAATTGCAGGCCGCGCGCACAAGACTCTAGGCAAAACCACACCAAATGAGTACACATCTGATTTTTCTGTCAATTGCTGCCTCTAAAATACTCAGGATCAAGATATCCAAGCTTCCTTCACTGCTGTACTTACATGACCTTGCCCCATAGGTGCATCTTTCGAAAGCCCCGAAATCTGAAACCTTGGCAACATAGGCCTCATCAAGTAAAATGTTGGTGCTCTTAACATCGCGATGAATGATACCTTGTGCTGTGCCAGTATGAAGGTAGTGAGTCCACGAGCAGAGCCAATAGCTATCTCCAGTCTTTGTTTCCATGTCAACGGTGGCAGATTTTTACCATACAAATGATCCCTGAAAGGTCCATTGGACATGTACTCATAAACCAGGATCATTTCTGAGTTTTCGTCACAATAGCCAATAAGTGACAATAAATGCCTATGCCTAAGCTTAGATAACATCTGAATTTCTGTTTGAAACTCTGTGATCCCTTGTTCGGATTGTGGGTTCCCTCTTTTTACGGCAACTTTAGTCCCATCATCAATCTCACCAATATACACATTGCCAAATCCTCCAACACCAATTATTGCACTTGAATCATCAAAATTCTTAGTCGCTTCTTGCAACTCTTGGAAAGAGAAGTACCTGCCTAGACCAAGAGCTGAATTGGTAAAGCCACTCTTGTGAGAACCGCACTTGCTTGTCAAGAAGTAGTATCACTGGTATGAAGAGGAAGCAACCAAGAAGACAAAAACTGTTTTCCTTGCCAATCTTGAGGTCTCTTCTGCCATTTCATTACCATTGCACCAAGACCAACAAAAGCACCAAACATCATGGCGAACCCAACTGCAGCAACTGTCCGCGGTTAGATGAAGTAGTCTTCTACCATCAACACCAAATTGTCCATCTAAACTATTAACAAATTGCCATTTTCATAATCTCAATCCATTGAGAATTGCATTTCTTGTACCAGTGTTCTCATTTGTCGGACCAATTTGAACATTAAGTCCATTATGCATTATGAAGCATTGACCATAATATCCTTATAATAAGGAGTGGCCAAAGCCTGTGTGAGTGTGTGGATAAATCCAATGCGGATATCGCTGTTTTTCCATTGATGTACACATTGAAGTAAAGATCATTGAGAGATTTGCTAACAATATCACAAAAATGCAATCGAAGCAGATAGCTAAACGCTGTATCAACATCAAATGTCCATGATATGTTGAAATTTGGTTGAACTGTTTCTGAATCAGCCATCATAGCTGCAGAAGCATACACAGTTGCGGGTGCAATCATAGTTGTGACTCCTTCAGGATATTTTACAGCATTGGATTCAATAGGGCGGTCGTAGCCAAATTTTTATCCTTCAAAAATTTTGTATCTGGCTCCCCAGTTCTCCCGAGGCTGTCATTTTGGGGAGTGACTAATGGTCCTCCCATGTTAAGCCTGTAGACATATTGGTATGAAAACTTAGACAAGCCTCTGTAGCTGTTTACAGGAAAAGAGAAGAGCCGTCCGTCACTAATCAAGCCTCGGAGCTGCAACGACTTCAATGGCATTGATAAAAGCTATTGAATTCTTCATTGGTGTAAACTTGAGGGAAAATGTGGGATCAGTTAAATTAAGCATAAACTCTTGAGAACAGCTTGGTTTTTCTCATCAGGTTTTAAAGTTGTGAAGCAGAACAAACTTATCTGTTACCACGTCGAATGATGCTTTCGTAAGATCAGTTCCCTTGGAAGGCAGGGCAAACAAATGGAGACGAACCCAATGCCATCCAGGCTGAGTCAGTTGAAACGTATAAGTTGATTCTTCCTTAAAAACTCTGGCAGATAGATATAAAGGAGAAGGAACATCAGCTGAAGGGACAGAAACTTGAATATTTTCATTTGTTTTCAAGAATGAAAGGGCTTGTTGGTCAGTTTTGAAAGTTCTTCCTTCAGGAAGAGGGCCAGTGGACTTGCCACCACAGTCAATGAGGAAGTTATCTTTGGGGGAGAATGAGGTGGCTTCGGGGGAGCCCATTTGCGAAAAGGGAGAGACCAGAGCGTAGAGAAGAGCAAGAATGATAGCCATCGATGAAGATTGACATCCAGGAGGATAGAAATGTTGATTTTTCTTGCTTGTCTCCTATTTTTAATTTTTTAATAATTTTCTATCTCCATCCCTCCTGGATGAAGGGATGTTTAGAATTTGATCCAAGTATATTGAGAAAGGATTTGTTGTTGTTGTTGTGGTTGTTATTTTTTTTTTTGTTACTTGGTTACTGGAGGAAAGCAATTGACAGCCACAGTGAAGTTTTGCATTCCTAAAAACATGGCAATGTTTTGGGGAGAATTTCAGTTATAAGTTTTGGCGCCATATTTAGTAACTACCAACAGAAAGTGTATGTGTTAGAGGCATGCATCATTTGAAGTTGTCAAATACCAAATCTTTCGCTTCGTCATAAGATTCAACTAGATTTTAGTTCAATCCCACATAAAATGACGTTCAATCTTTGGGGTTTTTTAAGTTATATAAGCGACTTCAACAATTTTATTGTAGACAATAAGTAATTATAAAATTTATAACTGAAATTTTATTATAAAATTAATATTTGGTGATTTCCAATGTATTATTGACATTGTCTAATCATATTCGCAGTTTAGGTTTAAGATATTATCTTGATAATTAATCTTAACATAACCTTGTGTGAAGTTGATATATAGGTGATCGAACGGCCACCCCCTAATTATTAGACCGACTTGTTGTAATAATTCTATTGATGGAGATTTCTGCAACTAAGATATTCAAATAGTTCGGCAAGGGCAAAGAAGGAACTTCAATTTTTGGAAGAATCAGAAGACCAGATGTATAGGTCAGTTCTCAGGTAGTATGAGAATTCGAGCACCCCTTCTTCAGATCTAGTACAGATTTCATGGGCCGACAACATCTGAACCAAGGCCGACCACTTAGGACCTGCGGCTCGATTTGATGTATCTTACCTCCTGAAACATGTTGATGAGTTCAGATATTTCGGGTCAGGACGAAAACAGTTTGGCAAGCTCGGCAGTAGTTGGATTTTTCCCTCCAAAATCAACTTTCACATTCGAAATCTAACAGGCCGTCATCATTAATGAAAAGGCGTGACAGTGTACTTTTACGGCTTGATGTGACGGGAAATCAGAGGATAAGCTTTGCTTTCGGCAATGGTAGATTAGGGAAGAGAACTTGTCAAATCACCAGAAACCCTCAGACCTGCAGTGCTGGCATCACAAAGATATGGGAACAGTATTGTATATCCATTAGTATATAAGGGGAGGGTGATATCATTTGTAAGGGTTGGGAAAAACTTTCATTCGATTACTACTTATAAGAAACGCAAAGAACAACCAACAGCTCGGTAACTATTAGACTTGTCCCTAAATAGGTCGGTCCAGCTCGTTTTGGTAATAAAATAACCACATCTACTTTGTGCCCGTGGACGTAGGTTGGATTAGCTCCGCCGAGCCACGTTAAACACTCTTTGTCGAATTTTTTGTGTTTATCTTATCTTTTGCCAAATTTACTTTTGGTATCCCATAACCAAATAAATTGAAGGTTGAAGAAGGATTATCTCGGGAGGATTATCTCCAAACTGCCTCTGGGATGAAAATCGCCCGTCAACAGTTAGCACCGTCTGTGGGAAAAGAATAAAAAACAACTTGCGTGGTAAGACGATAGCGAAAGATGGGAACCGTAGATCGTCAGATAGCTCAACAACAGAGTGGATGGGAAAAATGGAGGAAAACATGCTGAAGGACAGGAAGGAGAACCAGACCCTCATGAAGGTCATGTTGGATAAGCTGGAAAGACTAGAAAAAGTGAATAATGAAAGGTTGGAGGCTGGTCCAAGTCGGAAGAGAAACGAGATAACAGAAGGAAAGAGAGTGTTAGACCTAAGTGAAGATGATGATGAACCTGGGAGGAAAAATCCCCAAGGGTGAAGTCGATTGTGACATCAAGAACTTTACGGGCGGAAATAATACAGAAGAAGAAGATGAGAGACGGGCTCTAGAATCCTCCATTAATAGCCCACGCTCTAAGAGGAAGAGATGAAAGATGCGGTGGAGGGGATAGAGAGGCATCTAGTTATGAAACATGTCGCGCTCGGAGTGCCAGGCGTGCAAAAGCTTGCGGGAGACAACACGAGGCCACTGACAACTATATAAAAGCTTGGTTCATAAAGGAAATGAGAAAGTGGGATGATAACTTGAAGACAGATAAAATGGATAGTCGGGATGGGGAGGCGGCATCTCCATTCACAGAAGAAATCATGTCCGTTGAATTCCTAGACGTTTCACCATGCCTTCTATGAGCTCCTACAGGGGCCATACTGACCCTAATTCCCATATTGAATGTTTTGTTTTGTTGGTGGAGGTCCCAGGAATAGTGGGAGAGGCCATATGCAGGGTGTTCCCTCTAACCCTTAGTGGGCCTGTAATTTTATGGTTTAGGAGTTTGACCCCGGGAAGTATTGATAGTTTCTCTCAGCTCATTAAGTCTTTCGTCCGGTATTTCAAATGAGCGTGTGCCCCAAAGAAGACAGTAGGAGAGTTAAGGTTGATGAAGCAAGAGGATGACGAGTCTCTAAAGAAATTTATCGAAAGTATCACAACTCAGTGCTCGAGGTCAAGGCGTACGAGTCATCGGAAGCACTGGAAAGTCTCAAAGGGGCCCTTAAAATGGGGAAGTTATGGACTCCCCGAAACGTCCCATATTACGCCACTGCCCTAGAGCTGGCCAGGAAATTTGTGTCGATGGAAGAAGAAGAGAAGGTTGCCCGGAAGAGAGGAGTTCAAATAGAAAAGTTGGTGAGGCCGGAGTTATCTTGGAGACCGGACAGAGAGCTAAGGAAGCCACCTCCAAGAGAATGGGAGTTCAGACCAGTACCTCCCAGAAATGTACCATAAGAAAGGAAGCACAAGTAAATTTTGTGGCCGCAAGGTTATGGTATACCCTTTTGAACAAGCCGTTGGCTCAGATCGTCATGGAAATTCAAGGTAAGGGCCTCCTGATGGAGCTTGATCTGAGGAAATATCCGGTGGAAAAGAAGAATGAGAAATCTTATTGTGTGCATCATAACATAAGGGGGTACGCGTCGGAAGGCTGTAAGGACCTACGTGAGCAGATGGAAAACCTATCATAGAATGGCTATCTTAATGAGTACATCGACTAAGGGGCCATGGTGGCCCGGTAATGATAGGGGCATAGACAGATGAATACCATCACCGGTAGGAGGACATTAGCCGGAGATTCGAATCGATCAAGAAAGAATTACAGTCGGGTTTGAGGATCGGAAGTGTTGGCGACGAAAAAGACTTCGGGGACTCATGAAGGTCGACTGGTCCCTGTAATATTCACTGATGAGGATGCCTAAGTGGTGAGTTTTCCCCACGAAGATGCCCTGATAATCAAAGCGATAATAGGAGGAGCCGAGATAGATATGATCTTGGTGGCCCCGGGGTGTACGATCGACATAATCTCTAAGGAAGCCTTGGATGGCCTGGGGGTGGAGTATACCACTATAACCCAACATTTAACTCCCCTGTATGGGTTTGGGGGAGTAGCAGTCGTCCCCTTGAGAAGGATACCGCTGGCCATGACGATCGGAACTTCCCCCTACACCCGGACGATCATGATGGACTTCACGGTGGTGGACTGTATGAACAATTACTAGGTCATTTTGGGTCGGCCTTTCATGATGAAAACAAAGGCTGTCATGTCATGCTACTATTTGAAGTTGAATTTTCCCACCCGAGTTGGGATCGGGATTGTATGTGGAAGTCAAAAGGTAGCCAAGATTTGTTTCACCACCATCTCAAAAGAGACTCTTTTTTGATAAAAAAAAGATAGTCGGAAGAGGAGAGAAAGGGAAGAGGATGAGGAAATAGTTGAGTTTCCAGATCCACAGCCTGAGAATTTTGAACAATTAGGGGTGGCCGAAGAGCTGGAGTCAATAGAACTCTTCGGCCTAGAAAAAGTTATAAATGGGGAGCGGGTCTGGAGGAAAACCTGAAGCAGGACCTGCTGAAGCTTTTGAAGCAGTTGTTGGACAGTTATGACTCATAGCGTCACTATTGTACAGATCATAGTGTTGTTGTACAAATTAACTATGTAACAAATGAGATTGCACTCCTATCATTTGTGATTAGATCACCTTAGATATATAAATGATGGGAGGTCCTTATGATTTGTTCCTAGATTGAGAATGATATGAGACAGTATCAATCAACGAAGGATAAATCATTAAACATCCCTAGTCAGAGCATTGTCGAGATTGGACATCGATAGATGCGTAAAAGACTAGTATTACACTTGTGCGTGTTATGTGAGACATAACAGCATAGTTCTCATATATCTGGGTATAGGATACTCAGGCAAGTGTAATAGGAGGTTGTGTTTCACCGATGGTACGGGAAACAGCTTCGCTCTGGATTAGACCACCGCAGAATCCCATTGGTAGCATGACCTTGTGTCTATGGGAGTCTGCAATCAGGGTAGGTGTATTTGGTCTTAACCTGAGACTTGCACCGCTAATACTTGCGACAATCAATGTACTTTAGTTGAGGTCGTCCAGGGCTTTAACAGGTTCTGTGTACGCCGATGCTGGGTATATTGAGAATCGTAGTGTATTGGGTGTGATGTCAAGACGGAAGTGTCACTCCAGTCATATGGAGAAGATGGTCATGTAGGATACGGTATTAGTGCTCTTATATGCTGCGCGGCTATCGGGATATTATGACTTGGTCATGTATATCCGATTATAGAGACTAGTTACCAGACATCCGACATGTGCTTCGTACGGGGCAGACACATATCCAGCCCTAGGCCTAGCACGTGATCATCCGATACTGGATCGAAATACACTATACTACGTATACTCTGCCTGATATAGATCACATATTCCTGTAAGGATATTTCCGGAGAATTGGGTAGGCATGACGCTTTGTTAGAGGCCAACCTTGTCTTGTAAATTGGTAAAACGTAATACTTGGTACTTACGTGTTCAGATAGTCTGACGACCGAGTTTACTGCCAACATATCCGGAGATCTCATGGGTCGTTTCCCAATAATACACCGATGACGTATGACTCGCATTATATATTAATCTGGGATTAATTAGAAGAGAGAGAAAATTAATCTGGGATTAATTACGGAGATATTTTATCTGGGATAAAATATCGTCTAAATAGAGAGAACGCGATTAATTTGGAATTAATCGGTAAAATGAATTTAATAGTTAAATTTGATTTTTCTATTTAATTTATTCCAATGGGCTAAAATTAATATATCGGATATATTAATATGAATTGGATTTCATTACGAAATTAAAGTCGGACTTTAATGCGAACGAACGAATTAATTTAGAATTAATTCGTAAACGACGTTCGTAATATATTTACGAGGCATCGATATTTAATTAAATTAGATTTAATTATTTAACGGCGGAAGTTCGTTTAATCGGATTAAACGAAATCGAGCCGCGGTAAATGTTCGTAGAGATATTTGAATTTTGAATTCAAATAAGTGGGGCCCATTTGTGGTAAGTGTACTTACCACCCAACTACCTTGTTTGCTTTTTGGAAAAACCATTTACCCACACCTACCTAGTTTAGGGTAAAAGTGAAATGGTTTCACCAAAAGTTAAAAACAAAATATCTCTCTACACTTTGGTAATTGATCATTATTATTCATTAGATGAAAATATTGAAAACCCTAGACAACTCTCTCTCCCCTTTTCCTTCTTCAAAGTCACGCCCAAGGGGCTGCTGGACTGCCCAAAATGGCGTCAATGTTGGAGGATTATTGAGGGTCTTGTGGCAAGATCCAAGTGCTAGCACACTCCTAGGAGGCATACGAAGGTGTTAGGGAACCCACCCACGAGCCGGGAATCGTTAGACGAAGCTTGGAGCTTCAAATCTCAGCTCAAAATCTGAAAATTGCAAGCAGTGGACTGCTCACTGCCTTGGCCGAATTTGAAGGGAATAAATCATTTTGTTCGTCTTCAATCGTCTCAACCGATCGATGTGAGTATTCCGCAACTCCTTTGAGATGTATTCATCACTTTATCATGCTTGTTTGATGATCTTGGGACCTAGAATAAAACCAACAATGGTATCAGAGCCTAGGTTCAAGCATGAAAGTTTAGGGCTTAAAATTTGGGTATTTTGTATTTGAGCATGATTTGAATAAATTGGATGTTTAAGTATGCTTAATACATGTTTAATTGAATATTGATTAGATCAATTTCATGAATTAATGTTAGAAACATTTTTCCCCAAATATTAAAGTTGGCCTAAAATGATAAATTGGGTATTTTCAATTTGAGCATGATTTTATGAAATTGGATGATTAAGTATGCTTAAATATAGTTGAATTGAAGATTGATTGGATCAATTTCATGAAAATATGATTGGATCATTTTCCCCAATTTTCTTATGTTGGTCGAATTTGATAAGCCCAAATTGTCTTGGAATTTTGATTTTTTGTTCATTAGATGAATTGGAAATCATTTGGGTATATGATTTAATGTCGATTGTGTAATTGATTGGATTGAATTTGAATCGGACATAAAATCCCCAAATTGCCAAGACTTTGAAGCATGAAAATGGCTTTGATTTTTCATTAAAATGTGTGGGCATGTGATAATGAAATTGTGCATGATTAATTGTAAAATTAATGTTTTAGAAATGTTAATTTGGGTAATTAATCATGTAATACACTTTAGGTTAATTGAATGTAAAATTGGATTTTTGTATTTAATTAATTGGGCCTTGAAATTGGATTTTGGCTTTTAAAGTTGTTATTGGGCTTGTTGGGCTTTGTTGTACAAAGTTAGGTTTAGGCAAATTGGATTGGATCCAATTGGGCCCAAAACCACTTCCATAAAGCCCAAATGCGATTTAATGAACCTTTAAAGTTTAATTGGGCCTAATGGGCCAAGATTGATTTATGGGCTAATGGGGTAAATCCCGGATTGGATTTTGGTTATTCGGTTTGACCCGAGTTGACCAAAAGTCCACGCCTTAAGAAATCAATTAAAAGCCCATTGGACTTTAATTGAATTGACGTTGGACGTTAATCGGTCTTTGAGACGCATTGCGATTAAATTTGGAATTTAAGTCGTAAAAGGTTTATTATTAAAGTGTAATATTTAATTTGGAATTAAATAATGAATTAGAATTGAATGCATATTAAATTGGATTTAATGACGTAGTTTAATTTAATTCAAGAATTCGTACTTTGAGTACTTATTCTCAAAACGAGTTTGACTCGATCAAAATCAAATCGCTGTTTGAACATTGGATGATCACTAATTATCAGATTAATTAATTTGATTAGATTGATTGATAACATGCTTGTGTGAATACTTGGTTGTGATGAATGAATAGTGTATGACGGATGGATATTAGTCGGGTGGGGGCAATTTTGGAAATTGTTGTAATAAATTCGATTTATTAAATTGGACCTGCGTGTCCAGCCTTAACGCCTCTTTTCTATTTGTATTATCTTCTCATCTATTCCCCTCTATATATATGAGGTTTCTTTAGAAGTGTAGTGTAACGGGTAGAAGTAATACAAGTGCTAGTTATGAGAGAGATAAAAGAGAGATTTGATCTAGGATCAATTTGTTAAGTATCCATCCGCATATCATTATTGTTTTATTTTCATATACGCGCTTTATATTATTTAGAATGCATGTTTAAGGGTGTATGATGATGAGACTTTAACAAAGATAATAAATTGGTAGCCAATTTGCACGCGAAAAACCCTCATCAAATATCATGCGTTTTTCCTTCCATTGAGTGATTCATACTCAAGATCCTAGATTGGCATTGGGTTGTTGGCCAAAGTCAAGCCTTTGTCCGTCGAAGATGTGTTTGAATCACGAGAGTTTTGTTCTATATTGGTGTCTTGTCCAAGTTGTGGTTTGTTGGCCAAAGTCAAGACCACTTCTTGTCCATCGACATTGATTACGAAGCTTTCCATGGTCAATGGGCGCTTGACTGGGATCATTAAGCTTGTTGTGCCAAAGCCAAGGCTTAGTTGATTCAGAGGAAAATGGTTAGGCAATACATTGGATGTATTAGCATATATAAGATATATGTTAAGGATTTGGATATCCGCCTACTGGATCTAGGAATTGGATTGGATCCAATTTATCTTAGAGATCTACCTAGTTAAATATCATACAATTTGTTGGCCAAAGTCAAGATTGTGTGTTATTTAACGGGATCCTAGCCCACTAGGAAACACGGTTTCCCGAGTACTCGACGGAGGGTTAGAGGCTCGCCGAAAAATAGTGGGAGGTAAGAATTGAATTTGCAATACTCGTTCAATTACTTGCCATACACGCTCAATCAAATATCACTCGTCGTTATGATTTAAATATCAGTTAGACTAATATTAAATTGTTGTTTTATTAAATAGTTGGACTATATATATTCAAACTATTCAATTGTAGTTGATTTTATAATTGGATTATAGTAATCAATATAATTGATTTTAAACTATTGTATTATAGTTGATTAAATAGTTAGACTATTGTAATAATTATAATTAGTACCTTAATTATTGATTAAATAGTTGGACTATTAAAATCAACATATATTGAAAGATTGGACATTTAAAACATAATCTTTGATTAAAAGGTTTAAATGGTTTAATTTTCAAATTGGGAATAATTTCAGGATAGTCCT
This sequence comes from Zanthoxylum bungeanum, assembly GCA_019454045.1. Taxonomy (NCBI): domain Eukaryota; kingdom Viridiplantae; phylum Streptophyta; class Magnoliopsida; order Sapindales; family Rutaceae; genus Zanthoxylum; species Zanthoxylum bungeanum. The sequence goes on along the minus strand of SKCR01007618.1, from coordinate 12,432 downwards.
GGAAATAAATAATATAAGTTACTTTATTTGATAAAATAACTTGTTAAGCCTAAGCCCAGAATTAAGCGAATTAGTAGAGCATAATCTTTGGAAGATTTATGTGATGATGACTTTAGTGCTTAATTCAATATACTTGTAATAAATCTATGTTAGATTTAAGAAGTATTATATTTGTAATTAATAATTCTTGGAGAATTAATGACTAATCTCAAGGAGATAAAGTCAAACTTTGCAATAGAAAGGTGCTCGCAAGACGCACTTTACATCAATATTCTAGAAATCCAAGGCTTGGCCAAAGACTTCTGAGATATTGAAAAAGGTAAAGGCAAAATCATTATGATCTTGGGAAGATAAAGAACATATCCCCAAATGACTGCCGTTTGGATATGGTAGACATGAAGGAATTAAAGAAAGAGTAAGGCTCTGACTTTAAATATATTTGTCAAAATTATGTCCATTACTGGTATTAAAATTGGATTTTAAAATACTGAGTATGTTACATAAAATATATGTATTGATGTTCAGAATCTGCTGTGAGCAGGATACTGACTTCAAGCTGAGGTTAATCTACGAATCGGGAACGGGACGAAAGTCGCTGTTTCGACCTTAGATACCTAAATTTAGGAACTACCTTCGGGTATGTACTTAAATTAGGAAACTGTTATAATGTAACTAGTTAGACTAGAAACATTACTCTCTATATCAGTGTTTAATCCATTGTGGATAAACCTTTATATTCTAGAACACTAAAGTGTTTCATTATATAAAGATGACATTGAGATAAACATATTAGATGTGAATAACAGTATTTATATTTTGAATATAAATAAAATCTCGAACATATAACATGACAAACTAATAGCTCATACTGATCTGATCAGATGAAACTTAATTGTGGCATTGTTGTCTAGGACACAATAAACAAGACTCGTATATCCACACTTTGAAAAGTGGGTACTAGGACTGATTTGATTATTCAAATAAAGTCTACGAATCTAGTTCTTTAGGTAAGTACCTAAAATACTATTTACTTGGTAATAGTGATAAATGCCATCGATCTGTAAGCCCTATTCATAGTGAAGTTAGTGGGCCCATATCTAGCTAGGATAGATATGGATATGAATATTTCGTGACCTATATACGATGTGGCATCACGTTATGGTTATGTGTTACTTTTGAAGAACACAAATCAGAAACTTTTAAAGTTTCAACACGAAGTAGACAAACAGATCGCTAAAGTATTAAAACATCACGTGATGAACATGATGAAAATACTTAAGCAATAAGTTTCACAAATACTTGAAAGAGTAAAATATTCTTTCAAATGAGGACTCCTCCCGAGATACGTCAGTTTGACGGTGTGTCCGTACGGAGAAACCGAATTTTGTTGGACATGATAAGGTTTATCATGAGTCGCTCTGAGCTACCATTTCCTTCAACGGATATGCATTAACAGTGCAAAACTTATTTGGAATAAGGTTCCATATTAATCTGTTAGACAGAATTCATATTAGATATGATCAGGGATAGAAACAGAGTTTCTTACTCCTAACGATTTGGGTATGCTGGGCATATGTTTGGATGATGCCAAACTAAAACCTAAATCGGATAAGTGCCAAATGTAGGTTATCCTAAGGAAAACCATAAGTATAGTACTTATACAACTCACTGGAGAACAATTGTAATTGTTGCTCACCATGCGGTCTTCCTTAGAGGAATACCGATATGCAGTGGAAGTGGGAGGACAGTAAAACTCGATGAAAATCGGAGTAATACTGTTCAAGGCATGAAGTCCTTAATGGAAACAAACTGTTCATCAAGGATGAACATATACCATTAATCTTCGTATACACAAGAACCGCGTAGATCGGAGAGAGTCAGAAAATAACCTAGGGTATGGGTTTCTGATCTCACCTCATAAAGATGTCAATCTTATTGAGGAAGACCCAACTACGTATGAGGAAGTGATACAAGGTATCGACTCCCTTTCATGGCAAAGTGCCATGAGTCCGAAATGAATTCCATGTAAAACAACTATGTTAAAATACTAGTTGATGTACCATAAGGCATTGTGCCTATAGGTACTGTATAAGTCTTCAAGGAAGACATACATGGAAGGCAACATACCAACGTACAAAGCTAGGCTTGTAGCGGAAAGATATCGTTATCAACATTGTGTTGATTACGGTTCAACCTTTTACCTGTTGCCACGGTAAATCCATTTGGATAATGCTTGCTATAGCTGCACGTTTCATTTATGAAATGTGTCAGTTAAAGGTCAAAATCACTTTCCTTAAAAGGAAACCTTTTGGAGGATGTTTATAACATCCTGATGATTTTGTCGTACTAAAACCAGCAAACTAGGTTTGCGTGTTGTTCGATCCATGTTTGGGTTGAAGCAAGCATAAAGTTCTTAGATCTATTGTTTTGATGTAATCATGATAGTCAATGATTTGATTCAAAACAGAATGATTCTTGTGTATATGAGAGGGTTAGTGGGAGCGCACAGACAGTGGCTGTCCTTAATAATGATAATGTAATATATATCCATTTCTTGGAAATGATATTCCCATAATATATCGGTGAAAGCTTGGCTTTCAAGAGAAAATTCTCCGTAGAATTCTCGGGAGAAACAACTTTATTCTAGGAATAAAGATCTACTAGGATAGATTTGAGTTGTTAATACTCTCTGGGAAATTGTACATTAAAATGTAAGCGACCTGGTGTCTCATACGCTTTGAGCATATGGATTCACAATCAGGCAATCCAAGTGATAGTCACTTGATTGATGTTAAGAACATCCGTTAGAATCTTAGAGATCTAAGGATGATGTCTTAATCTGTGGAGAAGGAGAACTTGAAGTGCCTGGGATCACTACTGCAAGTTTCCAAAGGATATAAAACGACTAAAAGTCGTAAACGGTACTATACAGTTTGAATAACGGTACAGTGAGCTGGAAATCTTCCAAGCAAGATACTGTTACCGAATAAAATAAACACATGCGGATTATTGCTGCAGCTGAGGCAGCAATAGAAGCCATCTGGGTCAATAAATAAATCTAATTGGATTAGATATAGTTCTGTTAGCGGCTGAGCTGGGCGTCAGCACAGGCTAAAGAATCAATGGTCTCATCAACGATCCAGATATACTTCGACTATTCATCTGATTCGTTCGGATCATACATCGTAGCGATGTGATGATCGTATAAATTGCATCAGACGATAATTATGCAAATCCGCTGACGAAAGCTTTTCTCAGCAATTTGAGCCAACCGTACATAGTTCGGGTGTTAGGCACTCGAGTGACTGGCTAAAGGCCAAGTGGGAGATTGTTGGACAGTTATGACCCATAGCGTCACTATTTGTACAGATCATAGTGTTGTTGTACAAATTAACTATGTAACAAATGAGATTGCACTCCTATCATTTGTGATTAGATCACCTTAGATATATAAATGATGGGAGGAGGTCCTTATGATTTGTTCCTAGATTGAGAATGATATGAGACAGTATCAATCAACGAAGGATAAATCATTAAACATCCCTAGTCAGAGCATTGTCGAGATTGGACATCGATAAATGCGTAAAAGACTAGTATTACACTTGTGCGTGTTATGTGAGACATAACGGCATAGTTCTCGTATATCTGGGTATAGGATACTCAGGCAAGTGTAATAGGAGGTTGTGTTTCACCGATGGTACGGGAAAGAGCTTCGCTCTGGATTAGACCACCGTAGAATCCCATTGGTAGCATGACCTTGTGTCTATGGGAGTCTGCAATCAGGGTAGGTGTATTTGGTCTTAACCTGAGACTTGCACCGCTAATACTTGCGACAATCAATGTACTTTAGTTGAGGTCGTCCAGGGTGGGTTTAACAGGTTCTGTGTACGCCGATGCTGGGTATATTGAGAATCGTATGTATTGGTGTGTGATGTCAAGACGGAAGTGTCACTCCAGTCATATGGAGAAGATGGTCACGTAGGATACGGTATTAGTGCTCTTATATGCTGCGCGGCTATCGGGATATTATGACTTGGTCATGTATATCCGATTATAGAGACTAGTTACCAGACATCCGACATGTGCTTCGTACGGGGCAGACACATATCCAGCCCTAGGCCTAGCACGTGATCATCCGATACTGGATCGAAATACACTATACTACGTATACTATGCCTGATATAGATCACATATTCCTGTAAGGATATTTCCAGAGAATTGGGTAGGCATGGCGCTTTGTTAGAGGCCAACCTTGTCTTGTAAATCGGTAAAACGTAATACTTGGTACTTACGTGTTCGGATAGTCTGACGACCGAGTTTACTGCCAACATATCCGGAGATCTCATGGGTCGCTTCCCAATAATACACCGATGACGTATGACTCGCATTATATATTAATCTGGGATTAATTAGAAGAGAGAGAAAATTATCTGGGATTAATTACGGAGATATTTTATCTGGGATAAAATATCGTCTAAATAGAGAGAACGCGATTAATTTGGAATTAATCGGTAAAATGAATTTAATAGTTAAATTGATTTTTTCTATTTAATTTATTCCAATGGGCTAAAATTATATATCGGATATATTAATATGAATTGGATTTCATTACGAAATTAAAGTCGGACTTTAATGCGAACGAACGAATTAATTTAGAATTAATTCGTAAACGACGTTCGTAATATATTTACGAGGCATCGATATTTAATTAAATTAGATTTAATTATTTAACGACGGAAGTTCGTTTAATCGGATTAAACGAAACCGAGCCGCGGTAAATGTCGTAGAGATATTTGAATTTTGAATTCAAATAAGTGGGGCCCATGTGTGGTAAGTGTACCTACTACACCCCAACTACCTTGTTTGCTTTTTGGAAAAACCATTTACCCACACCTACCTAGTTTAGGGTAAAAGTGAAATGGTTTCACCAAAAGTTAAAACAAAATATCTCTCTACACTTTGGTAATTGATCATTATTATTCATTAGATGAAAATATTGAAAACCCTAGAAACTCTCTCTCCCCTTTTTTCTTCAAAGTCACGCCCAAGGGGCTGCTGGACTGCCCAAAATGGCGTCAATGTTGGAGGATTTTTGAGGGTCTTGTGGCAAGATCCAAGTGCTAGCACACTCCTAGGAGGCATACGAATGTGTTAGGGAAACCCACCATGAGCCGGGAAATGGGATCGTTAGACGAAGCTTGAAGCTTCAAATCTCAGCTCAAAATCTGAAAATTGCAAGCAGTGGATGCTCACTGCCTTGGCCGAATTTGAAGGGAATAAATCATTTTGTTCGTCTTCAATCGTCTCAACCGATCGATGTGAGTATTCCGCAACTCCTTTGAGATGTATTCATCACTTTATCATGCTTGTTTGATGATCTTGGGACCTAGAATAAAACCAACAGCAGTATGCAGACATTTTTGCTTGGGGGCATAGCGACATGCTCGGAATAGATCCCAAATTCATCAGCCACCATTTAACAGTGGATCCAGCTCACAAACTGATCAAGCAAAAGAGAAGAATATTCAATCAAGAACGATGCGAGGCGGTAGAGGCCGAGGTGGAAAGATTGTTAGAAGCTGGTTTTATCAGAGAGGTGAAATACCCGAAGTGGGTATCAAACGTGGTTTTAGTTAATTACCCAATGGGAAGTGGATGATGTTTATGGACTTCTCCGATCTTAACAAGGCCTCCCCGAAAGATAGTTTCCCAAAGTGGATCAGATGGTAGATTCAACTGCGTGTCATAGGCTGCTCAGTTTCATGGATGCCTTCTCGGGATACAATCAGGTCAAGATGTGTCCCAAGGATGAGGAGAAAACAATTTCCATCATAGATCGGGGGCTGAATTGTTATAAGGTGATGCCTTTCGATTAGAAGAATGCTTGGGCTATATTTCAGAGGCTGGTGAACAAAGTTTTTAAGCCCTTCATCGGTAAAACCATGCAAGTGTATGTTGACGACATGATAACAATGACCTTGGATCTGGAGGATCATTGGCCGACCTCGCGGGAGCTTTTGAGCTGATAAGAAAGCATAGTATGAGGCAGAACCCAGAGAAGCGTGCATTTAGTGTAGCATCGAGAAAGTTCTTGGGATACATGGTCAGTGCACGAGAAATACAAGCAAACCCACAGAAGATCCTAGCAGTTCTGGAATTAAAATCTCCCAGGACAGTCAAAGAGGTGTAGAGCTTAACGGGCCGTGTGGATGCACTAAACTGATTCATCTCCCGAGTAATCGATAAATGTCATCTTTTTTCAAGATGATCAAGAAAGCCAAGAAGGATGCCAATTGGACGGCAGAGTGCGAAGAAGCCTTCATACAGCTCAAGCAGTACTTAGCTCAACCCTCGCTTCTGGTTAAACCAATCCCGAGTGAGACTTTATTCTTGTACTTAGCTGTTTCTAAATATGATGTAAGCTCAGTGCTAGTGCAGGAGGCCGATAAGATCCAGAGGTCGGTGTATTATATCAGCAAAGCCTTGCTGGATGTAGAGACAAGATACCTGGCCCATGAACTGGTGGCTTCGTCCTTGGTTATGGCTGCCCGGAAGATGTGTCCATATTTCCAAGGTCACCCTATTGGGGTTTACAAAGATCATTCTCTGAGACAGATCTTGCATAAACCGGAGGTATCAGGTCGGTCAGTGAAGTGGTCAGTGGAGTTAAGTGAGCATGATATATCCTATTTACCGAGAGGGGCAGTAAAAGGGTAGGCTCTAGCCGATTTTATGGCTGAGTTCACAGGACCACAGATTTTGGAAGTTTCGAAGACCACGTGGGAGTTGTCGGTAGATGGTTCAGTCAGTTCACAAGGTTGTGAAGTTGGGGTTGTCTTACAGAGTAATGATGGTGAGAAGGTATTATGTTCCCTAAGATTCGCCTTTGATGTCAAAAATAATGGGCTGAGTACACAGCCATTCTGGCCGGTTTAAGGCTCTATGTGGCGGTGGGCGTCAGGGACGTTATTGTAAAGAGTGACTCCCAATTGGAAATCCAACAACTAAAGGGTGAGTTTCAGGCCAGAGAGCCTAACATGATGGCTTATGTGGCTGAGGTGAAGAAGATGATTGGGGAAATGGATAGCGAGCAGTTCGAGCAAATTGGTCAAGAAAATAACCATCAGGCAGACTCGCTGGCTTGGCTGACGTCCTCAATTAAGTCAGAGAAGTCTAGGACCATCTCTTTCATCTGCGTGCAAGAAAAGAGCGTTGGGAAGTCGGAGTGATGAAAGTGGATACAGAAGGAGGGACCTCTTGGATGGACCCGATCAGGAGTTACTTGGAGACAGGGAAGACACTTAAGGATAGGAATGAGGCAAGAAAGTTGAAGTACCGAAGCTCAAAATTTTACTTGATTAAGGAGTCTTGTACCGACGGGGGCACACAGTGCCACTTTTGAGGTGTCTTACATCCGAGGAAGCAGATTATGTGCTCAGAGAAGTTCGCAGATGAATCTTTGGAAGCCATGCTCGGGGAAAGTCAATCACATTTTTGACGTTGAGGTAATGATTCTACGGGCCAACTATGCACCAAGACAGAATGAAGGTAGCTCGAAAATATAAGGGATGCCAGAAGAATTCCAACATTCATCATCAACCTGCTTAGCAGTTGACCACTCTGGTCAACCCCTGGCCATTCACCCAGTGAGGATTAGACATCATCGGGCCAATGCCAGCCGGGCAGGGACATGCCAAGTATGCCATCGTTTCCGTTGACTACTTCACCAAATGGGTAGAGGCCGAACCTCTAACTACAATCACAGAGAAAAAAAGGCGACAGATTTTGTGAGGAAGAGTATCATTTGCCAGTTTGGAATTCCCATAGCCATCATCACTGATAATGGGAAGCAGTTCGATAGCAAGGGTTTCAGGAAACTCTGTGAAGATCTCCAAATCGCCTTGAGATTTGCTTCATTTGCCTATCCCAAATCTAACAGATAGGTCGAGGCTACCAACAAAAGCATCAAGGAAAATCTGAAGGCCCGACTTGGATCTTTTAAAATATTGTGGGTCGAAGAGTTACCAGAAGTATTATAGGTGCACCGAACAATCTACAAAGACTCCACCGGGAAACCCCTTTTTCTTTGGCTTATGGTTGTGAAGTAGTAATTCTGGCAGAGATCGGGATGATCACGCACCGGGTCCGACATTTTGAGACTGAGCATAACGAAGAGCTCGTTAGGAATCATTTAGACCTGGTTGAAGAAAAGCAGAAGAAGTCAGTTATGAGAGTGGTTGTCTATCAGCAGAGAATGACTCATTTTTATGACAAGAAAGTTCAAGCTCGATCCTTTATCCCTGGAGATTTAGTTTTTAAGGAGGGTCACTTTGAATACCCGAAGGCCCGAAGAAGGTTCATTAGGCGCGAAATGGGAAGGGCCATATAGAGTGGTGGAGATAGTAAGACCGAGCATCTACCTTTTGGAACAGTTGGACGGTACCTGGTTCAAGAAGCCCTGGAACTCCGAGATGCTGAGGAAATATTTCTAGTAGGCTTTTTCTTCGAACCGTAAAGTTATTGGATGATCCGGCCCTCACCGGAAAATTATTGTAGAGTCTCTCTTGAAATAACCCACAAAGAGTTGTAAGAAGGGTGATAGATCCCATTAATATGAACATGACTTTCTCTTTTGAATTTTAAAGCTTGTCCACTTTACTTGTTTAATAATTGCATAAGAAATCCATGTTCAATATTCTTGGGATTTGCTCAGTGCGAAGGGGTGATCGATAGTCGGGAAGGGCACCAAGCCCGTGGCACGCCAATCCCGGGTGTCATTATCAAACCCCCGGGTGGAAGTGTTCCGACTTGGCTCCTTTCATGTTTGAGGATCCAGAACACATCAAGGGATGTGGTAGACGTGGGAAAAGTGCGAACCTCTCGCGGCATGCCAATATCAAGTGTCATTACCAAACCCCTGAGGCCAGAGCGTTACTACCCCATGACTCGCATCTTTGAGGAGCAGCTCGGGTAAACCTGACCCAGGGAGATTTCTTCCCCTATGGATTGGATGGTGAATCCCGTTGAGACCATCTTGGAACACATGGCATGAGGACGACAATATGGCCTCCATGACCATCGTGAGCATGAGTAAAATGGACCCAATAAGGTTTCTTCCCCTGCGAGTTGGCTTGTGAGTCCTGTTGAGAACCACATAAGGGATGACACACACGGGGTGTCTTCCTCCCATGTGGGGTATCTGCCTAACCGCCTCAGATTATGAGCAGCATGGCATGGGGAGGTTTCTGCCCTCATTACGTATGCAGGATCCAGAGCCGCCCAGCATGAGCAGGTTTCTGCCTTCAAGGTCTCAGCCGCTCACTAATCTGTAGCCCGGTTAGCCGGGATACTGAGTTGTAAGATTCAAAATTTTATTTTGGGAGGCAGCATGCAGGACGCTGCCTCTGGGCACCCAAGTTGTTATTCTTTTCGGATTTTTGTGGAGTATGTGCTGAGTCACCTTCATTTTGTTAACTTTATCTTATTCTATTTTTTTCCACCGATGTCTAGCAAGGGGACGCCCGCGCCGGGAACTGCAGAGCCTCAAAGGTTGAAAATCTTCCCTCATGTAAGTCTCAAATGTTCCACCAGCTGGGGGATGGATTGGTTCCGCTAAGTCTGTTATGTTCCACAGCTCGGGGCTAGATTTGTTCGGCCGAGTCTGTATTGTCCCACCAGCTTAGGGCTGGATTCGTTCTGCCGAGTCTATAATATTCCACCAGCTCGGGGCTGGACTTGTTCCGCCGAGTCTCTATTGTTCCACCAGCTCGGGGCTGAATTCGTTCCGTCGAGTCTGTAATGTTCCACCAGCTCTGGGCTGGACTCGTTTCGCCAAGCCTGTATTGTTCCACCAACTCAGGGCTGGACTCGTTCCACCGAGTCTGTATTGTTCCACCAGCTCGGGGCTGGACTCATTCCGCTGAGTTTGTATTGTTCCACCAGCTCGGGGCTGGATTCGTTCCGCCGAGTCTGTATTGTTCCACCATCTCGGGACTGGATTTTTTTCGTCGAGTCTGTATTGTTCCACCAGCTCGGGGTTGCGCTACTTCTGTCAACTCTGTATTGTTCCACCATCCCGGGGCTGGACTCATTCCTCCGAGTTTGTATTATTCCACCAACTCAAGGCTGGATTTGTTCCGCCGAGGCTACTGATCTCTCCAACCTCGGGGTCGGGTTACGTTATGTCGAGGCTACTAGTCTCTCCAACCTCGAGGTCAAGTTACGTCCCACCGAGTGCCTGATTTCGGCTTAAGGATGGATCATATGAAGACATTGAGGATGACCTGAGTTGGCACTAAAGTAGTTTTCTACATGATTCCTAAGGCCAGCTACCTGACGGCTAATCAACACACTTCCGATTTTTGTAGTTCTCGGCACCAAATCGTACACTCATTGGACCAAAGAACTAGAGGACAGATGTTGATGGGGATTTCTGCAACTAAAATATTCAAACAGTTCTGCAAGGGTAAAGAGGGAACTTTCATTTTTGGGAGAATCAGACGGCCAAATGTATAGTTCAGTTCTCAGACAATACGAGAATCTGAGCACCCATTCCTCGGATCTGACGTAAATTCATGGGCCGATAACATCAGAACCAAGGCCGACCACTTAGGACCGCAGCTTGGTTTGATGTATCTTACCTCATGGAACAAGTTGATGAGTTCAGATATTCGGGTCAGGACGGAAACAATTTGGGAAGCTCGTCAGTAGTTGGATTTTTCCCTCCAAAGTCAACTTTCACATTCGAAATCTAACAGGCTGTCATCATTAATGAAAAGGCGTGATAGTGTACTTTTACGGTGTGATGTGATGGGAAATCAGATGGTAAGTTTGGCTTTCGGCGATGGCAGATTGGGGAAGAGAGAGAATTGTCATATCATCGGAAACCCACAGACCTGCAGTGCTGGCGTCACAAAGATGTGGGAACCGCATTGTATATCCATTAGTATATAAGGGGAGGGGGGGATATCAATTTTTTTTTTGGATAACCGTGGGGGTGTCCGGGCCAGCTTACGCGCACCTCGACTAATCCCCGGGACCTGTGCCCCGTGCCCTCAGAAGTTTCCCAACACAGATCAGTTGTAAATCGCTGGCTTTTCACACCAGGGGGCATGGCCCCAAGGAAATGCATCTAGTGGGATTCGAACCTTGAACCTGAGATGGAGCAAACCACTCAAGCCCAAAGCCTTTACCACTGAGGCAACCCCTTGGGGTTGGTGATATCATTTCTAAGGGTTGGGGAAAACTTTCATTTCATTGGATTACTACTTGTAAGAAATACAAAGAACAACCAACAGCTCAGTTACTATTAGACGTGTCCCTAAATAGGTCGGTCCAGCTCGTTTTGGTAATAAAATAACCCATCTACTTTTTGCCCGTGGACGTAGGCTAGATTAGTTCCGCCGAACCATGTTAAACACTTTTTGTCGATTTTTTGTGTTTATCTTGTTTTTTACCAAATTGTTTTTGTATCCCATAACCCAATAAATTCAAGGTTTGAAGGAGGATTGTCTCAGAATGATTATCTCGAAACTGCCCTGTGACGAAAATCGCCCGTCAACAAATTCCATAAATACCTAACGAAGATATGACAAACAAAATAAAGTAGTCTTATATTCGGATCTGACAATACCATACCATAATCAAAAGTAAAACGGCCTGATGACCAGATTTAACATAAATGTAGCCACTAGAGACATTCTAAAAAAGGAGAATTACTCGGTAAAATAGGTTCTTTTAGAATCAATTTCGAACCATATATTAAAGTTTGTAACAATCCAAACAATCCCACTACATCAGACTCTTTCGACGTTGCACAAAAGCCAGCACTAAAAAGGCTATTCCTAGTATAAGTGGTAGAATTATTCCCAGTATATTTGATTAACCAATTAGGGAAAAAAATGTAACATTAGTGAATAATGATTTGCAGATTTCTTATAGCAATTCTATGATTTCATATTTTTTCTTAAGCTTTTCATCAAATAGCCAATAAAAATGTTTTATCATTCATATAAAGATAGTGAATTTAATATTTAGTAATGTAATAAATAAAATAAATATTAGCTATAAAATTTTACTCAAAAAAATAAAAGCAATTTTTTATTGGAAAGATCCACGTCTTGAGAATATATAAATGCAAAAACATTATTAATTATTAAGAGATATTGAAATTTCAATTAAATTCAAATTCATTCAAATTTGAGGTGAAACAAATTAGGACATGTAAATTGATTTATTATTACAATTTTTTCAATAACAAAAAAAAAATAGGCAGAAACATATAGACTCTGATAAGTGATTTATTTTTTGAAGATGAAATTCATTTATACATAAAATATTATAATAATGTAATTACATGGTCATAATAACTCGAATACAAACTTATGATAAGACTCATAACTCGTAGAATATACATATACATAATAAAAACAT
>SKCR01007617.1:0-24656 GCA_019454045.1 Zanthoxylum bungeanum | reverse complement strand
TTATATGCTGAGTACCTTCCGTTTTCTAATCATTTTGTTCTCAAGTAGAGCCTTTGCACGTGACTTCCGACGCCTGATGATCCCATGATACTGCTTCGCATTAACATTATTGGTCCATCATCTGTTGCCAGATTAAGCGGCAACATAATACGGCCCTGGTTTTGTTATTGTTGGAGTCAGCAAGCAAACGTAACTTGTTGAAGAAGCAAGCGAAAGTAACTTGTTGAAGAAGCTGGCAAAAGTAAAACTTGTTGAAGAAGCTGGCAAAAGTAAAACGTGTTGAAGAAGCTGGCAACACGGTTTTGGCACTATAAATTGAGCCTTCCCAGATCATTGTTAGCATCCCAGAGTATCCCATAAATCCCGAAATTGAGAGAATAGAGAGTAAAGAAGGTTGAGAGGTTTTTTGTAAAGTTTGTATAATAAACTTTGTAATTCTTTTGTTGGTAGTAATAAAAGAAGAGTTTTCTTCTCACATCTCCTCTATTGTGTGTGTTTTAATCACAACAAGTGGTATCAGAGCTAAGGTTACTCGGAGGGATCCCGAAACTCGGAAACAGAGGTTCGGTTTGGAAAGTCGGTTCCGACGAAAGTTGTCGAAAACGATTTTGAGCATACCATCAGACGTTTCACGGCGAGACGAGCACGGTGGTATTTTTGGCGATCGAACGAGAGGTCCAGATTCTCCGCACGCGCGCCACGCGCCGAACAGAAGGCTGCCCACGCTCCTCACGCGCCAGCTTGAGGTTGAAGACGACGCCACGTCAGCGCCCAGTCAGCGCCACGTCAGCGCACAGTCAGCCGCCCAGTCAGCGCCACGTCAGCAGACCCCGCCCAGTCAACAGCCCAGTCAACTGCCACGTCAGCGGTGCCTGGTAAATTTCAGATAGGTCCATGAACTTTCTGGAAATTACAATTTAGCCCATATACTTTCAGAAATTTTCAATTTAGTCCCTGAGCTTTTTGGAAATTGCAATTTAGTCCCTTAGGTTTTCCGTAATTGCACTTTGGCCCCTGAACTTTCGGAAATTGCACTTTAATCCCTGTAATTTCTGGAATTTGCAATTTGGTCCCTGTGTCGGATTTTGACAAACGAAGTATCATTTCCATCATTTTCGACCATTCCGGACGCAACGGTGAGGTCCGTTTTTTGAAATTCTGCTTAGAATTTTTATGATGGAGGGGAGCAACGGAAAAATGATTTTGTTAACCAGTACAAACTATTTCACATGGAGATGAAGGATGAAAGACCTTCTATATGTGAAGGACTATGATGGATCAGTGTTTCTGGAGCGAGCAGAAACCAGAAGGAATGACCGATGAGAAGTGGGCTAATCTTCACCAGAAAACATGCAGTATTATTCGTCAGTGGATCGACGACAGTATCGTGAACCATGTCAGTGAGAAGAAACAAATGCACGTGTCTTATGGAGAAAGCTGGAGGAGCTTTTCGAGCAAAGACTGGAAACAACAAGCTGTACTACATCAAGAAGATGATGGGTGGAAATACCAGGAAGTTAAAGTCAATTACCGCTGTGGCGGACCAAATCAACGATTTCCTCGGAACCATGAAGAGTTGTCTGGATTGGGCATAGACTTCGGAGATGAGGTAAATGGCTTAATTCTCCTTAATACGTTACCAGAATCTTGGGAAACGTTCAGATCTACGGTGATAAATTCAGCCGCAGATGGGAAAGTCACTATGGAGATGGCAAAGACCAGGATCTTCAAGGAAAAAAAGAGGACGAGAATGCATGAGTCAGCATCAGCCTCAACCTCAGAAGCTCTAGTGACAGAAAAGAACACCAGAAATGAGAGGAGTAAAAGCCGAGGCCCAGGGAGATCAGACAAGAACCGAGGGAAATCAAGAACGAGGGATATTGAGTGCTATCACTGCAAGAAGAAAGGCCATATGAAGCGGGATTGCTACAAACTGAAGAACGAGCAGTCCAGAAGAGATGGTGACTCTAATCAAGAAGAGTTGCTACTACCACCGAGAAAACCTCCAAAGAATTTCATATAATATGAAGAAGATGTTGTGAATCTTGCCAGCCACGAGACCAGTTGGGTGATAGATAGTGGCGCCTCCATACACGCCACATCTCGCAGAGACTTCTTTTCATCTTACACACCAGGAGACTACGGTGCTGTGTAAGGATGGGGAATGACGGACAGTCCAAAGCCGTCGGTATTGGAGACATCTGCCTTGAAACAGAGAACGGGACAATGCTAGTGTTGAAGGGAGTCAAGCACATCCCAGATATCCGGTTAAACCTGATCTCAACAGGCAAGCTGGATGATGAAGGTTTCTGCAGCACCTTTAGTGACGGATGCTGGAAGCTCACTAAAGGATCAATGGTCGTGGCACGAGGTAAGAAAGATTCAACTTTGTATTTGATGCATGCTAAGCTTTCAAATAGTAGCATAAATACAGTCAACAGTAATGAGGCAGCCGAGTTATGGCATAAAAAGGTTGGTCACATGAGCCAAACAGAGATGGAGATACTACGCAGGCGGAATGTTCTTCCGGAATTGAAGAACTCACACTTACGGAAGTATGAACACTGCATGGCTGGAAAGCAGAACAGAGTATCCTTCCAGAGCTCCCCGCCTCAACGGAAACCGGAGGTACTAGATCTCATACATTCAGATGTATGTGGTCCGATGCAGATACGAACACTCGGAGGGTCACTGTATTTTGTGACATTTATTGATGATTATTCAAGGAAGATCTGGGTATACACCTTGAAGAGAAAAGATCAAGTGATGGGAGTGTTCAAGGAGTTTCATGCTTTGGTGGAGAGAGAAACCGGCAAGAAACTGAAGTGCATCAGAACAGACAATGGTGGAGAATACAGAGGTCCGTTTGATCAGTACTGCAAGACGCAAGGAATCAGACATCAAACGACACCTCCGAAGACACCTCAGCTGAATGGCCTAGCTGAGAGGATGAACAGAACCTTGTGCGAGAGGATCAGAAGCTTGCTGTCACAAGCCAAGCTGCCGAAGACATTTTGGGGAGAGGCACTCATCACAGCAGTCATGTTTTGAACATGTCCCCAGCGTTGTACTGAAAGGTAATGTTCCTAACCAAGCTTGACAGGTAAAAAAGTGTCATAACGAACACTTGCATGTCTTTGGGTGCAAAGCTTTTGTACATATCCCAAAGGACGAGAGATCCAAGCTCGATGCAAAGACGCGTCAGTGTGTCTTTATTGGCTATGGTCAGGATGATTTCGGCTACAAATTGTATGATCCTGTGGATAAAAAGATCGTCAGGAGCCGAGATGTTGTCTTTGTTGAAGACCAGACCATAGAAGATATCCGGAATGAGATGAAGACAAGCCAATGCCCCAGCAATACAGAAATGTGAATCCAGAACCTCATACACCGGTGCCAGTACGTGTTGAAGATGAGGTTCCCAGACATGAGGGTACAGGTGACGAAGCTCCCAGAGATGATGATCATGATCAACCACCAGTACCAGAAGATACACCAACAGTTCCACAGAGAAGGTCTGACAAGACAAGCGACCTTCAACTAGATACTCTGCATATGAGTATGTGCTGCTTACTGACGGGGAGAACCTGAGAGCTAACCAGGAGGCTGTGGAAACAGAGGACAGAGAAAAGTGGGAGGAAGCCATGCAAGATGAGATGAAATCTTTACATGACAATCACACTTTCGAGTTGGTGAAACTGCCAAGAGGCAAGCGGGCTTTGAAGAACAAATGGGTATACAGGGTGAAGCAACATGAGCACACTTCACAACCCCGGTACAAAGCCAGATTAGTTGTCAAGGGATTCAATCAGAGGAAATGCATTGACTTCGATGAAATCTTCTCTCCAGTTGTGAAGATGTCATCCATCAGAGTGGTACTTAGCTTAGCAGCAAGCCTCGACCTGGAAGTTGAGCAGATGGATGTCAAGACCGCATTTCTTCACGGAGATCTGGAAGAAGAAATTTACATGGAGCAACCAGAAGACTTCAGAGTCAGCGGGAAAGAGGACTATGTGTGCAGACTCAGGAAAAGCCTCTACAGTTTGAAACAGGCACCGAGACAGTGGTACGTGAAGTTTGAGTCAGTTATGGGGGAGTAGGGATACAAGAAGACTACTTCAGACCATTGTGTTTTCGTTCAGAAGTTTTCTGACGATGATTTTATCATCTTACTGTTATATGTAGATGATATGTTGATAGTTGGCCGGAATCAATCGAGGATTGATAATTGAAGCAGCAACTGAGTAAGTCTTTTGAGATGAAAGACTTGGGGCCAGCTAAACAGATTCTTGGCATCAGGATCGGTCGTGATCGGAAAGCCAGGAAGTTATACTTGTCACAGGAGGAGTACATCGAGAAGGTACTTCAGAGATTCCAGATGGACAAGGCTAAGCGGTTAGCACTCCTCTTGCTACCCACTTTAGATTGAGTACGAGACAAAGTCCCTCTACTGAGTCAGAGAATGAGGAAATGAAACAGGTTCCATACACCTCAGCAGTGGGAAGTCTAATGTATGCCATGGTGTGCACGAGGCCAGACTTAGCACACGCAGTTGGATTGGTCAGCCGGTTTATGTCAAACCCAGGACGGGAACACTGGAATGCTATCAAATGGATTATGCGGTATCTTCGAGGCACATCCAAGATGAGATTATGTTTTGGAAGCAGCGACAAGCCAGTGTTGATGGGCTACACCGATTCAGATATGGCAGGAGATGTGGATACCCGAAAGTCTACTTCGGGGTATCTGATTACTCTCTCAAGGGGAGCTGTGGCATGGCAGTCTAGGTTGCAGAGATGTGTTGCACTTTCTACAACAGAGGCAGAATTCATTGCAGTTACAGAAGCTTGCAAGGAATTGCTGTGGATGAAGACATTCGTCCATGAATTGGGTTTCAAGCAGGAAAAGTACATTTTGTACTGCGATAGTCAGAATGCTATCTATCTCGGTAAAAATTCCACATTTCATTCGAGGTCAAAACATATCGATGTGAGGTATCACTGGATACGGGACGTACTGAGCTCAAGGCTGTTAGAACTCAGGAAGATTCACACCGACGACAACGGTGCCGATATGTTCACGAAGGTTTTACCGAAGGATAAGCTTGAAATCTGTCGTGCCATAGCCGGGATGACAAAACTCCCACATAGTCAAAGTGGGGAGATTCAGAGAACTACGATTGGCTTGATCCCAACTCAGGGTACGTAGGCAGTCATACAGATGCAGCCAGGGGAGGATCCTTTTGAGGATCCGGTTTGGATGATTGATGGTCGGCTCAGATTTTAGGACAAATCTTCACCGAGGGGGAGATTTGTTGGAGTCAGCAAGCAAACGTAACTTGTTAAAGAAGCAAGCGAAAGTAACTTGTTGAAGAAGCTGGCAAAAGTAAAACTTGTTGAAGAAGCTGGCAAAAGCAAAACGTGTTGAAGAAGCTGGCAACACGGTTTTGGCACTATAAATTGAGCCTTCTCAGATCATTGTTAGCATCCCAGAGTATCCCATAAATCCCGAAATTGAGAGAATAGAGAGTAAAGAGGGTTGAGAGTTTTTTTGTAAAGTTTGTATAATAAACTTTGTAATTCTTTTGTTGGTAGTAATAAAATAAGAGTTTTCCTCTCACATCTCCTCTATTGTGTGTGTTTTAATCACAACAGTTATGAATAAGCATATGCATCAGTTAATTGGATGGATTCAAAATCTTATGTATCTATTGCACAAGCCAGATATGTGCAAATGTAGAGTATAAAGTATTTAAAGATAACTCCTAGGTACAAGATAACTGTCATATAATATAAAATTCAGCACAATGGTCAAAAGTAAATGGCAAGCTAGGCCCATGAGAACATTTGTATTCCTGCACAAGCCAAAATCAAATAACCTTGTACGCAAAAAATTTGCAGCCATTTTTACAACATAGAAGCTCCTTTGCAGCTAGCTAGCTACAAAAATTTAGAACATTGTAGAACTACAATGGCTTTTTGGCATGCTTCTCAACCAATAGATGGTGTAATATGATCAGCATAAGCAGTTTCTATCTCTTAATATCTAATTCTACAAACGAACTCATACTGATGAAAACATCGACATTTGTAAATGAGCAAGATGAATATCTTCACATGGATATTATTGTTGCAAAATAAAATTGTGCAGAATCGGTGAGCTAGAGAAAAGATGAAAGACAGACCGAAATTTGAGTTCTATAAGCCGATAAAACTCCATAATATTGATCTGCATAAGGGTACTTTGCACAGATCTGTAGTTGCAGCCCATACAAAAAAATAAAAACAATTAATCATTAAAGTAAGACAAGAGAAATAATAATTCAAAATTGTATCATCTTTGAGAAAAAAACGCACCATAGGCTGGTCAAAGCCTAACTCAAAGTATCCTGGATTTTCTGGCAGAGCTGATTGCAGAGATATGGCAGTTGGAATTTTTTGTCCATCCCCTGAACTTTTGCCGTCACCTGAATGAGAAACTACTTCGCTAAGTTAACAATAATCAAAATGAAGTGCTCTGTATAAGTAGAATATTCAAATTAACTACATTTTATGTGTCAGAAAGGTATCAAGAGTGATCTTAATAACTTCCCTCCCTGGTAATAATGAATTAAAAGTTAGAAACGTTACTACTTAATTAACAAAAGTATTTGACCATAACTTGAGGTGTTGTTTGAGAAGAAAATATATTCTTGATTCATTTTGTCAAATAATAAAATATGGAAGAAAGCATTTAACCCTTCGGCAGAATTCCAATAATTTACAAGATAAAGTAAGAGCGAACTCGCACAAAGAAATTGAGATAAATACTAACTTGTACAGTTATATTTAGTGAGAAAGGTAAAGTGTAAATAATGACATATCAAGTAATGAATTTGGACTTGAACTAGGACCTCAGTGAAACAATGCTGTTTTGCTAAGATCCAGGTCAAGTCTGTATTTATAAAATAAGGAAATCCTCTGCCGAGACTGAGCAGCCTTCCCCTTTCATTTTTACTAACTTTGTTGAGCTCCTATTTTAAGGAATATGGCAAATGTTACGGTAACTCTTGGTGCCTGTGAATCATCAGACTTTCCTAAAGCAATCACGAATATGAATATGTTGAAATATCCACAGATTTCAAATGAATAACTTGCCAATATCCAATTGATGACTTCTGAAGGGACATTAACCAATTTAATGATTTCAGAGAAAACCAGACTAAAAAAATAGTCAACTTTTTTACGAATCATAATTTTTTACTTGTCAATGCTTGACTAGTTTGTAAGAGCTAAATGCCAAAGATGATTTTCTTTTCATTACTTAGATTATAGGCATATTGATTAAGTTTTTTTACAAAATATGCATTGCTTCACCCCATTCAAAGTGGGGATTCCACTACTCTATGCAGTGTGCGCCACTTCAAATTTATTTAATTTAGTTTCAGGATAGACAATCTACTTCTGGAAACATCAAAATCATATTTTAATTCATAACAACCAATTTTTTGCTCCTCTACTTTGTAATTTAAAAAAAAAAAATGGAGTCATCAAAGCACAAAAAAAAAAAAAAAAAAAATAGAAAGGAAATTGAGTACAGATAAAATTTGGATCCCCATGTCAAGATGACGTATATTAATTTAAACATGCCACTACTTACTCTCCACATCTTATAACGCACAACTAAACTACTGGAAATACGTTTCTATCATCCACATACTTAATTAAATATAGATCCTATATCCTAAAGCACTGAGAAGCAACAACCTTATTTAATTTGTTATTTTCTAAGTATTGCTTCAATGGAAATCATATCAGTTGTGATTCACCGATGACTTTAGAGTGTGTTTGAGGAAAAACCGAATGTAATTTATTACTTCAAGAATAAATTCAAGTTTACAACTAGAAACTTAACAACAAAAAACCTCACACACTCTCAAGCTCTCTACTTGAAGCTTATACACAATTGGGATACATTTACAATGGGTGAATGGCTCATTTTATAGTGCTCAAACCGCGTGAACAGTGTCACGCGGTTTTTTACCACACTTGCACAACACACAGAGGCTGGCAACACTTCAGCTTCTTACTTTCGGTGCAGCTGTCTTCAAGCTTGCACACGTTTTGCAACGGTTTTTCATTTCAACAAAATCTGAGCCGACATCAATCACCCAAATCCGGATCCTTCAAAGGATCCTCCCCTGGCTGCATCTGTATGACTGCCTACGTACCCTGAGTTGGGATCAAGCCAATCGTAGTTCTCTGTATCATCTGACAGCTATCCCGGTTATGTCTCTGCACAACTCTAGCTTGTCCCGATCACAATCGTTTGTTGACATGTCGGCTGTGTCTCTGCACAGCACACCTCACTGCATCTCTGTACAGTATTCTCCTGCTATGTCTCTGCATAGTACAATCCATTGTGTCTCTGCACAGTAATCTTCTGTTGTGTCTCTGCACAGTTTTGCTGTCATGTTTCTTCACCCATTTGTTCCTCAGTTCCTTCTTGCCTTTGGGAAACTCTCTGGCTCCCCCACATCAGTAAGCAGAATATATTCGGATCCCGAATATCTGGTTGATGGAATCCTGCCTCGCTCAGATCTTCTTGTCTGAGGTACACTGGTTTCAGGAGGTCTATCATCATTCATCTCTGTGAATGATCTTGCAGCTTCTAGTGGAGTGGGTTGCGGCTCCCCCTGCTCAACATTTTCTTCTGTAATCTCCGATGGAACATGCCGTGTCTCCTCCTGCTCAACATCCTCATTTGCCTCTTCTGGTTCTGCTTCTGGAATTTCCTCGTGCACCATATCTGTGGCCAATTGTGCTGGTGCTGGGTCTGGATTTCTGTTGGCACTGGTATTGGAAGACATTATGGGCATTTCAATGTCTTCAATTGTTCGGTCTTCAAGAAACTCTACTTCCTGGCTTCTGATGACCATCTTTTCCTTCGGATCCCATAGTCTGTATCCAAATTCTTCATCTCCATGGCCTATGAATATACATGGAGTTGTCCTTGCATCGAGCTTCTCCCTGAGCTCATTGGATACATATACAACGGCTAAACAACCGAATACTCTATGGTGAGTGTATGAGGGATTCTTACCAGACCACACTTTCTCCGGAATCTCCATGTTCAACGGTTCAGATGGTGATCTGTTGATCAGGTAACAGGCAGCACGAACAGCTTCTCCCCAGAATGGCTTTGGCAGCTTAGCCATACTGATCATTCCTCTGACTTTCTCCATAATGGTGCGGTTCATGCTTGCAGCGACACCATTATGTTGTGGAGTATGTGTAACAGTTCTCTCATGTCGAATGCTATGTCTCATGCAGTAGGCTTCGAACTCCCTGGAACTGTACTTGCCTTCATCGTCTGTGCGAAGGCACTTCAGCTTCTTCCCTGTTTCATGCTCTACCATGGCGTGGAACAGCTTGAACTGATCTAGGACATGATCCTTCGTCTTGAGGAAATACACCCAGATTATCCGTGAAGCATCATCGATGAAAGTCAGAAAATACTTGTTACCGCCCAATGAATCAACCTCCAAGGGACCACAAACATCAGAGTGCACCAGATTGAGCAACTATGATCTTCTCTCTGAAGAGAAATCAAATGAGACTCTGCGTTGCTTACCAATTGAGTAGTGGTTGCAAGGACCTCGTGCAGCATCCTTGGTAAGCTCTTTCTTGTTCAGGGTAGACAACCCTCTTCCACTCATGTGTCCGAGTCTCCGGTTCCACAGATTTTGAGAAGCCTCTTTTTCAGCTACTTTGAGGCTGTCTGCACAAATCTTCACATGAGTCTTGTATAGTGCGCCGCAAGCATGTCCTCGGGCGACAACCATGACACCTTTCGTCATTCTCCATGTGTCATTTCTGAAGTGATTTTCATAGCTCTGTTTGTCAAGAGCTATCACCGAGAGTACATTCAGCCGAAGTTCTGGAACATGCAGGACATCCTTCAAGATCAATGTACACCCGACATTTATCCGCAACTGAATATCATTCATTCCTATTATCCCAGAGGAACTGATATTTCCCATCTTCACTGCTCCAAATTCTCCCGCTTTGTATGTTGTGAAGAAATCCATGTGAGGAGTGACGTGGTAGGATGCTGCAGTATCTACCACCCACTCAACATCTTGGGTTGCGTTGTGAAGGCATGTCTCTTCCTGTATGGAGCATATTGCTACATCTGCTTGGACAACGACCAGTGTCTCTCCTTCGTCATTCTTCGGCTGGTGATTGCCTTCTCTCTGCTCTCGTTGCAGTTTTCGGCAATTCTTCTTTAAGTGGCCTACAATGCCACAATGGTAGCACTTATAGGTAGGCTTCCTTCCATCTGAGGATCTACCTCTGGTTGTGCTTCTGCCTCTCTCTCCGTCTCTTCTTTGATGTCTTCCTCGAGTCTCTGTGACGAAGGCTTCTGTCTGTTCTGAGCCAACATCTTTTCTCCTGGACTCCTCATTCGACAGGGCATCTTTTACCATAGGCATGGTAACTTTACCTCCTGGAGCGGAATTACTGAGAGTAACCACCAATGTCTCCCAGCTATCAGGAAGGGAACTGAGTAGTAAGAGTGTTTGTACTTCATCTCTCAGCTGCATGTCTACTGCAGACAACTGGTTCACCAGGCTCTGGAACTCGTTGGTGTGTTCCGCAACGGAAGTTCCACTCCGTAGCTTCAAGTTCACCAAACGCCTCATTAACAGGGCTTTATTCCGAGCTGTCTTGGCCTGGAACATGTCTTCCATCTTTATCCACATCCCGTAAGCATCTGAATCATGTGCTACGTGGTGGAAGACACTGTGACCGATCCATGCCTTATCTGACCCAAAGTTCTGTGTTGAGTTTATTCCAGTCATACTCCTTAACAGACTCTGGTTTCACTCCCTTCAACTCGATGACATCAAACAAATATTTACAGTGCAAAGAAATCTATCATCTGAGGTCTCCAGAGGGAGTAGTAGTAAGTAATTAGTGGCAGCCAGTTTAATCATTGCACCAGAATGAGAATCCTTTCTCCATTTTAAGTTTTAAAGTTTAAAATGAGAATACACTAAAAATCGGGGTCTGAATTTCACAAATCGGAGGTCACCGTTGCGTCCGGAACGGTCGAAATGGTGGAATAGACACTTCTTTGGTCTAAATCCGATACAGGGGGCTGATTTGTGAATTCTTAAAAGTTCTGGGGCAAAACTGTAAATTTCAAAACTTCAGGGGGGGCTAAATGAAATTTACCAGGCTGCTGACGTGGCAAGGTGGGACCGGTTTGCTGACGTGGCAGACACGTGGCGGCTGACGTGGCGCTGACGTGTCTGCTGACTGGGCGCTGATGAGGCGCTGACTGTGCGCTGACTTGGCGTGACGTGGCGGCCACGCGGATCGTCTTCAACCTTCAGCGCGCGTGAGGCGCGTGGCTGCGAGTGGCAGCGCCTGGGAGTCGGTCTCTGCCTGGCGCGTGCGGAAGCTGTGGACGTCGGAAGTACTAAGACCAAAAAAAAAACACTTAGATTAACTTCTAGAAACAGAAATCCAAAAAAAGAAAAAGACAAAAGAGGAAAGTCATACAACAATCCAGTGTGATGAAAAGGAAAAATTAGATAAAATGTAAAGAAAACAGAAACAACCCATTGAGAAAACAAAAAGATTGCATCAACAAAATATATATACAAGAGAACTGAAGAGATGAATAGAAAATAAAGATTCTGACAAACCTACAATGGTCAAAACAAAAACAGTAACAGTACTCACTTCACTTGACAGTAGCACAAGAGAAACAAGCTAAGCTCTGAATCTTAAGCAGAAAGCAAGAAACCCCATTTGTTAGGAGCCATGTCTGTACATTTGAAGAAGAAAGAAAAACAAGAGAGAGAGAGGAGAGAGAGAGAGAGAGAGAGAGAGAGAAGAGTGGGAAGAAAGAAGTTGAAGAAACGAGGAGGCAAAGATTAGCGTACAAGTGTAATGGAACTACAAGCCATTAACCAATAAGCTTTAGCTTTCATGCAAGTCTTTTTTTTTATTTTGTGTAAATGCATTATATAAATTATTTATATTTATTTGTCGCTTTTTTCCTCTCTCTTGCTTTTTATATAATCCAATTTTGGGTTGTCATTTCCCATTTCTTTTCTTTCTCCAGTTTCAACTCCAAAACTGTGTTAAGTCAAGTACAAGAACTGTAAATTATTCTAGTAGAAATTCATGCTGAGGGGATGGTTTTAAGTGAAACCTTCCAAATAACCTCGATAATTGAGAAACTACAAGATTTCAAGAACTATCTAAAGCATAAGCGAAAAGAAATGAGCATTGAAGACTTGGTTCTTAAGCTTAGAATTGAGGAAGATAACAGAGTATCTGACAAGAGAGGAATAACTCATGAGGCCAAAGCAAATGTTGTTGAACATGGTCATAAGAACAAAAACCTCAAGAACAAAGGGTCAAAGATGGGCCATAAAGGAAGAGTTTCCAAGAAATCCAAATTTCAAGGAAGAGTGACAAAATGGGTCACAAGTCTTCTGAATGCAGACTGTCGAAGAAGAAAAAGAAACAAGAGGCTAATGTGATGGAAAACGTGACTCAAGATGTTTCAGACATTAACCTTTCTGATGTGCTTTCTGAGGTGAATCTGGTGGGTTCTAACCCAAGAGAGTGGTGGATTGACATTAGTGTCACTCGACATGTGTGCTCGGACAAGAGCATATTTTCTTCATTTGAGCCTGCTGATAATAGGGAAAAAACATACATGGGAAATTCAGCAACATCTGATTGATTGAAGGTCAAGGAAATGTGATTATGAAGATGACCTATGGGAAAGAGTTGACTTTGAAAAATATTCTGTATGTACCAGAAATACGGAAGAATATTGTGTCTGGATCACTTCTGAACAAGCACGGATTCCGGATGGTGTTCGAGTCTGATAAAGTAGTTTTGACTAAAAATGGGATGTATGTGGGAAAATAGTATGTAACTGATGGGCTCTTTAAGCTCAATGTAATGGTTATTAAACCCAAGAATATCAATAAAGCTAGTTCTTATGCTTATATTGTTGAGTACTCTAATCTATGGCATGGTAGATTAGGACATGTTAATTTTAATTTATTGCGAAAATTAATTAACATGAATCACATTCCCAATTTTAAAATTGATAACAGACATAAGTGTGATACTTGTGTTGATACAAAACTAACTAGATCATTTTTCATAGTATTGAAAGAAACTTTGAACCACTTGATCTAATACATACCGATGTATGTGATTTTAATTCAATACAATCAAGAGGCGGTAATAAATATTTTATTACCTTTTATTGATGATTGCACGAGATTTTTCTATGTGTATTTGATGAAAATCAAGGACGAAACTATAGAGAAATTTGTTCTCTATAATAATGAAGTTGAGAACCAACTGAATAAAAGAATTAAGGAGTTAGGAAGTGATAATGGTGGTGAGTATGTTTTTCCTTTTGAATCACTTTGTGAATAAAATGGAATCATACATCAAATCACATCTCCTTATTCACCTCAATCCAATGGGATTGCAGAACGGAATAATCATACCTTGAAAGAGATGATGAACGATATGTTAATCAGCTCTGGATTACCTCAGGATATGTGGGGAAAAGTTGTCTTATCAGCTAATTACCTTTTAAATAAGGTACCACAGAAAGAAGTAGGGAAAACTTCTTATGAAATGTGGAAAAGAATAGTACCTTCCTATAAATTTCTACGAGTGTGTGGGTGTCTTGCGAAAGTAGTCATTCCTCCACCTAAGAATGTGAAGATATGACCAAAAAATGTTGATTGTATTTTCATAGGATATACATAACAGTAATGTTTATTGATTTCTTATGCATGAGTCTGATATACCAGATATTCACAAAAAATACGATAATGGAGTTAAGGAATGCATTTTTTTTCGAATACGTTTTTCCTTGTAAAACTAATTCGAATTCAAATGTGCACAAACGGGCACATGAGGCTATCATTGAAGATAGTCAGGACCAAGAACACATAAATGTTCCAGAGGATGAACAAGATGTTGAACTTGAACCAAGACGTAGCAAAAGAGCTAGAACAGAAAAATCATTTGGTCCAGATTTTCTAACATTTTTGCTAGAAAATGATCCTCAAAGCTATAACGAAGCTGTAAGGTCAGCTGATGGTGCTTTGTGGAAAGATGTCATCAATAATGAAATTGAATCCATCTTACAAAAACACACATGGGAGTTAGTGGATCTTCCTCTAAGGTGTAAACATTGGGGTCCAAGTGGATTTTAAAAAGAAAATGAAGGCAGATGGATCAATTGACAAGTACAAAGCAAGACTTGTCATTAAAGGCTACAGACAACGTGAAGGTCTTGATTACTTTGATACTTACTCTCCTGTAACGAGAATAAATTCCATAAGGATGATATTGGCGATTGCAGCTTTGCGCAATCTTGAAGTACATCAGATGGATGTGAAAACAGCCTTTTCTGAATGGAGATTTAGATGAAGAAATCTACATGGAACAACCTGAAGACTTTATAGCTCCAGGATAAGAAAAGAAAGTCTGCAAGTTAGTAAAATCCTTGTATGGATTGAAACAAGCTCCGAAATAGTGGCATAAAAAGTTTGACGATACCATGTTGGCAAATGGTTTCAAAATCAATGAATGTGATAAATGTATCTATGTCAGAGAGACAGAAGTTGGCTATGTCATTTTATGTCTCTACGTTGATGACATATTGATTGTCGGGAGTGATGTTAAAATGGTAAAATCTATCAAGAATATGCTGAAATCCAAGTTTGACATGAAAGACATGGGTATAGCAGATGTCATTATAGGAATAAAGATCTCGAGAAGTTCAGATGGACTATTCTTGATCAGTCGCACTATGTGGATAAAATTCTTGGTAAATTCAACAATGATGATTCTGTTTGTGGCTAGAACTCCTTTAGACGTGAGTCTACATCTATCGAAGAATAGAGGAAAGGGTATATCTCAAGTAGAATACTCTAGAGTGATCGGGAGTCTAATGTATTTATCGAGTTGTACAAGGCCTGAATAGCCTGTACAGTTAACAAGCTCAGCAGATATACGAGTAATCCAGGGGTTGATCACTGGAAATCAATAGTAAGAATACTCAGGTATTTACGTTTTACTCGTGATTATGGGTTGCACTATCATAGATATCCAGCCGTAATCGAATGATACAGTGATGCAAACTGGAAATCTGATATGAAAGACTCAAAGTCTACCAGTAGCTATGTGTTTACACTGGCAGGTGCACTATATCATGGAAATCCTCCAAACAGACTGTGATAGCCAGATCTACAATGGAATCAGAATTCATTGCATTAGATAAGTGTGCTGAAGAAGCAGAATGACTGCGAATTTTTTAGAGGATATTCCAAGTTGGCCTAAGCCAGTACCAGCAATTTGCATTCATTGCGATAGTCAATCTGCAATTGGAAGGGCACATAACAATATGTATAATGGTAAGTTTAGACATATTTGTCGTAGACACAATACCGTTAGACAATTACTCTCTACTGGAGTTATTTCGATTGACTATGTAAAGTCAAATGATAACATTGCAGATCCGCTAACCAAAGGGTTAAACAGAGAGTTAGTTGTGAAATCATCGAGGGGAATGAGACTAAAGCTCATTAGATGACTGTTTATTATGAAGGAAAACCCAACCTTGTTGACTGGAGATCCCAAGATCTAGGTTCAATTGGACAACCTACTCGTAAAAGATATAATTGGTTCACTGTGGGGGTTACCCTATAGTTCATTCCTATGGTGAAATGAAACAGTGATGCTCGTATGGATAGAGGTTAAGCAAAGGCTTTTAATGATTCTTATGCGTCGGGAATCCGAGCAGAGTATTACGAGATACTCTTAAATAAGAAATCACATATGTGAGAGATAAATGGGGGCCGCTTCAAAGGGAATTGTATGTGGCTCAATTCTTAGAAACTCTTGCAGAACCAGATAAATGTTCATGGCCAAAATGAACATAATAATGAGAACTCGGATGTGTTAGGTAAATTATATATGTGATATATGTTTTCATTTACATGAACGGCAATACAGTTCAATGACATCGTGTCCACTGTCAGCCAGTAAAGGAAATGTTTTCACAAGGGAATGTTCAAAGGCTGAGGCCTACCTATCCTATGCAGGTGTTGAACTGTTGAACTCTTCAAGGTCAAAATAAAATGTTTCTATAAAATAATTTTATTTGACGGTTTTTCGCCAATTTCATTCATGTGGGGGATTGTTGGAAAATGCTCACAAGTAAGCATTTTGTGGTACAATTTTAAGCATGGTCCACTTCGTGTTAGTGGGTGTTTTTGAGTGATTCGGACACTCCTCCGTGAGTAGTTCGGAATGGTATATTCATATGCTTAAATGGTGCTTGAGTGAATGAGAAATTATTGCTCAAAGTTCACCCATTGATGTTGGAAAATAAAGAGAAATTAGCTTGTGTTTGTCCCACATGGGAAAGCTAATAAATGAAAAGTGTGCTTATATATGATTACTCATATGTAGATGGGTAAGTGTTATAAGGATAGATGCTCTATTTACGTGCGCGCGCAGGGGGGTGCAAATCAAAATCCGAACAGGCCTGACTCGTGTGCACCTGCGCGTGCTGCGTACACGAATGCCAGACCAAATTGTGCGGGCCCGGCCCAACCAATTTTTGCAAGTCTCTTTATTTTTTCCAAGCCTTTTGAAGTTCCATAACAGTTAAATTAATTCTATTAATTAAGTTGGTGGTTACTACAAATGAAAGGCCTCCCACTAATATGATTTAATTGGCATATTTATTTTTCTTCTATAAAAAACAGTGATTGTTTCGTTTTAACTAGACAATTTTCAAAAAAAAAAAAAAGACGTATTCTTCCATTTTCTTTGTCTTTTTGTTGAGAGAGTTCAAACACTTTATGGTTCGTTGAAAACAAGTTTGGTGGTGCCCATACTTGTTTGTTTTCGTTGCATCATGGGAAACAAACATCCCACGTTCTACTGCACCTTCGGTAGGGGACAAATTTGTTTTAGGGAGATTGTTGTCACATCAACAAGCATCGGAATACTGAAGCTTTCGGTCTGACTACGTTTGGTTGATCGAGTCTGACTTGGTTACTGGATCATCAGGGGCTGATTTCAAGGTCTGAAGCACCGTCCTCATCAGGGTCCGCTCTTCAGGGTCCGCTCACCAGAGTCTAGCTCTGCTCGCCAGGGTCCGCTCATCAGGGTCTGCTCGTGTAGGTCTGCTCATCAGGGTCTGACTCTACTCGCCAGGGTCTGCTCGTCAGGGTCCGCTATGCTCATCAGGGTCCGCTCTGCTCATCAGGGTCTGCTCTGCCCATCAGGGTCCGCTCTGCTTATCAGGGTCTGCTTTGCTCATCAGTGTCTGAATCAACTCATCAGGGTTTGAAGCATTATCTCAGTGGCTGAGCGACAGAGGCTGATTCTGGATTTTCTTTTTGTGTTGTGTTTTTACTGATTGTTCAAATCCTTGTAAGAACACAGTAACCGAATAAGTGTAATAGACTTTAATAGTATGGCTTACTAATTTATTTATTTATTTTCAAAAAAACAGCTTATAATGAAAAGAAGGTTATAATCCATAAGTTTATAAACCCATTTAGTTATATATTTTTAGCCCATTTATAAATTTAGGATCGTAAAAATATTTAACCATATTCATGAGTAATATTGCCATATGAGATGGAGCCTTATTGAATTGAGAAATGATCATTTTTTTTGGTCCAATAGTTAATACTAACTAAATAATAATGATGTCATATTTGATCTCCCTTTCAATATTTTTCTAACCATTAATATCAAGTAAATAATAAATATATCATCATAATTTTTTTGGGTGAAAAATTATCATCTCCAATCTTTCCCCCTCAGATATCTTTATGGCCCTCAATTGCCATAATAAGACATAAGTTTCCAAAAATGGTGATGCACAAATTTTGTAGGCACTTGTCTCTTCATCATTTAGAGCAATGTTATCAAATAATGTGATATTTTATATTGTGTTAGTGGTCGGGATTCCTAACTTTTTTTTCAAGCTTCTCCCAATATCTTTGTGTGTGGTCTCATCTTTTTGATCGACTAACTCAAATTTTTTTTTATATAATAACACTAGTTGCCCTCTCTAAATAATATCTTAATATCCTATTTTTAAATTTTTGCACCCAAAATAATAAAATTATTTTAAAATTTACTTTTTTTAAATTTACTATTTTACACGGAAGCAGACAAAACTTTTGTGTCGATGGAATACTAGATAGTGAAATAGTACTAAAAAAAACAACATGGCCTTTACACTTGTGGGGTGTGACGTGTGCCACGTGTACGTTTACACTGAAGCTAGTGGACCTCGTTGGCACGCATGAGCTTTTTACAAGTAGAAATCTTATGTGAAAATTGTACGGAGAAAAAGGAGTTTGGTATTGATTGATTTTCACACTTGTTAGATTTTGAATACACGTCAGACTCAGCTTACTTCTTTTTCTTTTTTGGCTTTGGGTGTTAAGACAAAATGATAAATAAATAAATAAATGTGTGCCAAGCTAAATATTGCTTACGTTTGAAGCAGGTACCGTACAACTTCAAGTGGATATTTAAGTAGCTTTTTTAGTGAGTCTTTTTCTTACCACCTGAATTTAAATTGTTAAAAAGATAAAAGGGTTAAAAAAATTAACTTGGTAAAAAAGTAATTGCAATTATTTATTCCTCAGTTGATTTTCTGAATACTTACTTTAACTCAACCTTTCAGATTCAATAGTAGTATACTTCTATACTCTCCTCTAATTAATTTCAACTGAAAGCAATTTTACAATTTCTCATCGATGAATTGTAATGTGTATACGTTAGATCCATTTTACTATCATCGTAAACCCACTCAAATGTGAAATGTAATGAACAAACTTCAAACCTAAAATTTAATAAATAAAGGTTTCTCCAACCGACTAGAAAGAATTTCCTAACACCCATGGTTGTGGGTTGACCCGAGGGTTTGGTTTGAGAGATGATGATGAAAGGGAGACAGATGAAAATTATCGAATTTTGGGCCGGCCCAAATGTGTATGTATAGAGTCCAGTCCGGTCCATTAAAAGTTTGTTGTTAGAGTTGAGCTTTTGCCACTCCACCAAATTGCAATAGTTAAGGTGTTCATAAAGCCATTCTCAATCGGACTTTTACCACTTCTTGATTTATAAGTTCGAAGTTTTTCATTTTTCGAAGCAATTTAAGAAATTGAATCTTGTTAATGCTTTGGGTTCTGTAAAACTACTGTGTGTGTTTTTATTTTACTTGATAGATTTTCCTTCTCACTATCTCCTCGAATGGGGATTTGATAATTACGTACTGATTGTGACAAAATTTAATATGGGAGAATAACTATTTCACTGATTTCATTGACTCTGACATGTTATGGGAAAAGATTACACAACTTTGAAGATGGCAAGATAAAGAGATTTATTTAAGAAAGTAGAAGATTCAGAGGGTTCGTGTTTCGAATGCAAAGTTAATGTTGATTTGTAGGTGAAATTACGATAATGATTCTTACCTTTATAATTTTATTTGTTACGGAATTGGTCAACACACACTGTTCATTTGGATATTGATTTGTGACTGTTTTTAATGTGATTGTCATATAGACCATGAACTGCTGAAGCAAATGAAGAGTGTAGCGGGTGAAGAGGTATTAATGAAATTTAAATTAATAAGATGTGTATTTATCATTTTGGTGGAGTGGCAAAAGCTCTTGTTAAGACTCTCTTGTGTGCCGTATGTGCTCGGCTTTAAAATTTAAGGCACAGTCATGTTTCTTCTGTCTAGTGATGTCCAATATGAAGAAATTGGTTGGCCTAATGATTTTTTTTTTTTTTTTTTTTAATTTAAAAAGGTTTGGATTGGATATTGCTCACAAAGTGCTTACCATTTTTTTATTTTTTTAATTTATTAGAAAATAGATCTTAAGACAAAATTATTGGTGAGCTAGGAGAAACTACTCCCAAGTCCAAAACCAACCAAATCCAGAAAATGACACAAGTGAGATATGTATGTATATAACATGTTAATTAACTGCCACTATCAGCTCATAGTCAATAATTGTACAGTTAGATATTGCTCCCATATTTAATTAATAATTGAACAATCAGCAATGAATTTCATATACAGTACTTATGTTCATGGTAGGTGTGAAATGCTAACGGTCCAACACCAAATTCTTTTTCTATTGTCATGCCTGCATTTACGGAGAAACTATTTCTATAAACTGACGTAGCATATTATATGAGTGTATGTATAATCTCTTATTCTCTTAGAAATAGAGTGGTATATATTGCATTTAGGGTCGTAAAAGAATCGAGTTTTTCATGAACAACTTAAGCTCCACTGATATTTGACTTGGTTCAAAATCGATTAGTTTAATAACTGAGTTATTTGAAAATAATAGCTTGAGACCAACTCACAATAGCTCAACTCACCTGTATTTTACTCATGAACACGATTTGAAATAAACTCAAGTCGGATCATATAGCCACAACTCAACTCGACTCGATTTTTATATATAGTGTGTGTGCGCGCGCATGTGTGTCGCAAATATTGAAATTTTATAGGGGATTTATTTAAAATATGAAGAAGTAAATAAAAAATTTCATTTTTTAAAAAAATTCACGCATGAATTGGGCTTGGTATTTTCAGAAAATAATCGATGATTGAATCGGTGATCTAAAAAGTTTAATGGGCCAATAGTTCGATCGGTTGAACTGTTCTGAAAAAACCGACAGAACCGGATAACGTCATAAATATTTTTATTTAATTAAAATTATAAAAAAAAATTAAATTTTAGTTTTTGGTTTAAAAAAATAAAATTGAATTGGTCCGATTTGGTTCGTCGATTTTGACCGATTTCTTTGAAGATAAAATTTTAATGATTAGTCGGACCAGACTCGTGACAGGTTCTCAGTCGATCGAACTGGAAACCCGCCATGAATCACCGATCGATCCGATCTGATTTTTAAAATAATCACTTGAACTGGACTCATTTAAAAATTGATTTCTAGTCGAAATCATATAAATGCTAATTGAGCGGAGTTGGGCCCGTCACTAGTGGGCTGAATTACACCCGCAATCACATTATTCTTGCAACAATATTAAAAAACCTTAAATTAATTAGGAGCACGATGAAGCAACTTACTTGCAAAATGCATGGTACATGCTCCGCACGCTCGTGGAGAGAGAGAATTAAATAAAATTAATATGCTACAAAATATAGATGCTAGCTAGCTATAGCTTTTATTTGAAATTAAAGAAAGCCGCTACACTTTACGTAAATTTTAAAACGCACCGTTGACCTCCATAGTGCCACAACACAACCGTATATGTTTTTTTTTTTTTAATTTTTATAAATTTGTATAATAATCTAACATCTAAAATTCATGATGTCTTCACATGTCTTGCTGCCTCATTGTCGTATCTTTACCTTCAATATCACCAAATACATCTTCCCTTATTAAAAACTTCACCAACAAACTCTCTCTCTCTCTCTCTCTATTTCTCAGTTGACTTTTTAAACCCTTTGAAAATCATCTACAAATAATAACTTCCTCTTCACCCATTTCCCCATGGCTGACATAGCCATACCCATTTCTTTTATATCCTGCGATATTCATTATTATGATGAACGGCATTACAAACAGCGGAGCCAACAACGGATTCCTGGGCTCGAGCAACATCGGTGGGTTTGGTTATGGCATTGGTGTCTCACTAGGGGTTCTTTTGCTAATCACAACGATCACTCTAGCATCTTACTTTTGCACTCAAGGCCAACAACCAACGAACCAGCAGCAGCGGAGAAGTAATAACCGTCAACGTCGTGGCCAAAATGATGATGGGATTGACCGTCATCAAAGCAATGAGATTGTGATCGATGTGGGACTCGATGAGGCGACAATAAAGAGCTACCCGAGGTTGCTTTATTCTGAAGCTAAGTTACAGAAGAAAGATTCAACTGCTATGTGTTGTTCAATTTGCTTGGCTGATTACAAAAGTTCTGATATGCTTCGGGTGCTGGCCGATTGCAATCATTTGTTTCATGTCAAGTGCGTTGACCCTTGGTTGAGATTGCATCCCACATGTCCAGTTTGCCGGACGTCTTCGATCCCGACGCCGCTTTCCACGCCACTCTCTGAGGTGGCTCTGTTGGCCAGCAGAAGGGATTGATCTCATTGTCATGGTATCATCATTTTAACACTGCAAAGTTCTTAATTATTCTTATCTCATGGGAGCTGAACGGATCGTTAGCTTTATTGTGGATTCCGATTTTATATGTTACAAATTACAATGATTGATACATATGTAATACATCTTCTGAAAATTTTATTGGAAATTTTGAGCTTGGATTACCAACTTGAAGATTTTGTCTACCTATTCATGATCATTGATATTTGCACCAAAGATAACAAATAAAGTGTTGTAAATTTGGATGGAGAAGGGACATGTCCCTTGGATGGTATCCCAATGGGATATGTCCTCCAATTTAGAAGAATATTCTTTGGGCTCCAAATGGTGCATGGAATGAGTATAACCCTTAGGAGGGTTACACCTCAAACCAAAGGGTGCCCTTAAGGCACCCTTTCATGTCTATTTAAAGGGTTTTGGAGGTTCATTCTAATGATCCAGATCAAAAAACAAGTATTGAGTCTCATAATTTCGTTTTTGAGTCAGAGAGAGTTCCACCATTTCCAAGTTCAAGATCTTGTTAAGGAGTGCCCCTTGAACAAGAGGAATCCGAGTTATCCTGGGAGAACATTAGTCACAAAAACCGTAGAGCACCGAGACGGGGCTGATAAGTTCTTAAGGACAAAGATCTATCTCGACTTGGACTGCATATTTCGTAATTTACCAGGTTTCTTCTTGTTTTAAGTTTTTTAGGGTTTTGCATAGATTGGTTGGATTTTCTGGGTTTTATCTGTTTGATTGCATGTTAATTTCTGTTTAATGACACTATACCAACAACAATCTTAAGAACTTATCAATTTTAGTGTTGTTAGATAGAAATTCGCATGCTTAGATAAGAAATTTTTCTGGAAAAATAAAGTATGTGCATGAAAAATACGTAGGGCGTTCGAATGCCCGATGAACCCAAATGAAAAAATCTGAATTTTCGTAAGAACGTTCGAACGCCTCTTCAAACGCCACTCGGACGTAAGCCTTCTGCCTGAGAACGTTCGAACGCGTATTCAAACGCAAATCGAACGCAAGCCCTCTGACTTAAAACGTTCGAATGCGTCCTAAACGCAACACGAACGTAAACCCTCTGGAATATTTCGTTAGAACGCGTTTTCAGACGCTACACGATTGTAAACTCTCTAGAATATTCCGTTCGAACGCGTTCTCGAACGCAACACGAACGTGAACTCTCTGGAACACTTCGTTCGAACGCGTTCTCGAACGCAACACGAATGTTTACACACTGGATAGTCTCGTTCGAACGTAGATACGAACGTGACACTAATGAACTAAGTCCTGGAATTGTTTCTAAAATTGAAAAGACTTAGATTAATTTAATTAATCACAATAATAACTTGGTAAATCATATACTGAATCACAATAATCTTGGTAGTATAGATTTAAGTTATTATTATGGTGTTCAATTATCACACGCATACACATAGTGATAAAGTTGAAAAATAATTGTGTGTTGCACACTTGGTTGAGAATTTAAAGTGTAATTATACACAAGTAATTCCATCAAATCTTGATTGACACATGCACATATATCTACACATATCGAATATTGTATTGTGAAATTTAAAAGTGAAATAATGAGTTTTGAATTGCTAAGAGATTCTATTGAGGAAGTGTTTAAATGATATTCTGTCAAAAAGGCGATAAGAGCCTAAGTGGTCAGGGATTTAAGTGGTTACTCCAGACCCCTATCGTCCTCTAGGAATATTCATTTATTTACTTTCCATAAGAAACCTTAGTCGAAAATTCAAGGACTTGTGTTTATTGGTACTATTGTCCAATAGAACAACAAGTGGAATACTTGGTATATCACTTGAACAATATCATTTATTGATCGTTGTGTAATTTATCTTTTGTAGACTTATTGATCTCTGTTGTTTTTCCAGTTACACATGGCTAGCGGAAACATCACAGTACCGGTCTCTCATGGAGAAAAGCCGGAAAAGTTTGGTATAACAAACTTTAAACAGTGGCATAGTAAAATGTTGTTCTACCTGACAACTCTCCAGCTGGCTAAGTACCTCAAATATCTTATGGATCCTGTGGAGGGTGAATCAGCAACAACCAAGCAATTGCGAGAAGAGACATGGTTGTCTGGCGACTTCTTATGCAAGAACTACATTTTAGGTGGACTTGACAATATCATGTACAATGTGTACCAAGGCATGACTTCTGCGAAGATTCTCTGAGAATCTCTCGAGAAGAAATACAAAACAGAGGATTCCGGACAAAAGAAATTTATCATGGGTAGGTTCCTGGACTACAAGATGGTAGATTCAATAACAGTAATATCTCAGTTGGGTGAACTGTAGTTGATCATTCATGAAATATTGGATGAAGGTATGAAAATCTGTGAGACGTTTCAAGTTGCCACCATCATTGAAAAGTTACATCCATCATGGAAGGACTTCAGA